>PVKS010036477.1:0-19333 GCA_004027875.1 Aplodontia rufa | reverse complement strand
GGCTCTTCGGAGTAAATCTAATTTTCAGAATTTATATATATATTATATTATTTCGCTAAAAGCTTGTTTGATTGTTCAACAAATAAATTTCTGAATAGAATAAATAAAAAAATAGCACACATAAATAAAAAAATAGCTCAGGTACTTCTCAAAACTTTTTAGCTCCTATTACAACAATAATTTAAATAATAATAGTTTTTCCTTATTGGTTTTAGCTTTGTATCTCCTTCCCTCTTTGTAACACATGACATAATGTATATATGTATGTATAGACACACATACATGTGTGTATATATACAAATATATACATACATATATATATGTAAATATACATATATGATCTCACATTCTAATGACAAAAAGAATGAGCAAGCTAAAGAAAAGTTGGGCATTACTTTTGGAATTATCCAATTTGAGCCCTATTGGGATCAGATTTGCAGGGGGGGGGGACATTCAATTCTTTAACAAACTCTAGGAAGTAGTTTTTCAGGTATAGCTTAGGAAAATGTTCTTCCATCCCATTATATCAATTTCTATAAACAGACAGCACAATGTCATTCAAAATCAATATGTCAGCCAAAACACTGGTGCGTAGCAGGCAAAGGAAAAAGACTGTATAAAAAAAGAACTGTTTTTGCATATTTTCATTATATCTTAGCAGAATTACCTCATTATGACAAAATTAGAGCTCACAGTAATAAACAGTAGCTACAGGGTTCATGTGTATAACTTGAAAATGCCCTTGTGAAATTCAAATTCAGGGACTTAACATACTTATTGAGCTATAAAATTAGTAAACCAAGCGTGACCAAAATAGGATGATATAACTGTTCCTGAATTTTAGAACTAGAAAGACATTTAATTAGTACTCACTAAAATACTAATCTCTAGTTAGCAGGCCATAAAAGAAATAATAACTCTAAACAATACAAAAATAATAACAACAACATACTCTTTGTTTATGGCAAGAAAAGATTCGGGAAAGAAGAAGCTTTTGGAATATTGTTTTTCTAAATTAATACAAATTTAACAATTAGCTTAACACTAAAGAGACATTGAAAAATGCTATCATAGTTGTTGGAGTTAGACAAACCTTAGTTTAGAACTTGTTTACTTCTCATGAGCTAATTGGCAGATTACTCAAACTATCTAAGCTATTTTTTCCTCATCTATAAACAGAGATAATGAAATCCAACTGACAGGTTTAGACAGTGGTCTAAACAACATAAAACAAACCACTAAATAACCACATGGTACCACAGTTATTCTTGATTATTCTGACTAAACTATTTAAGGTTCAAAAAAAAAGCTAATAAACCTGAAGCAATCAATTTTTCATTTTGAAATACTTACAATTATCTTTGCAGCAAATTAACTATGTCCAGGTGAAGGCTATGCATAATGGAAACAAAAAGTTGGCTATGTTCAAATCATTTTTTTAAAAGTATAAGTTATTTTCACAACAGGTTAATGATTTAAGAAAATGTTATAGTCTACACAATTACTGGAATATATTGAGAGGCCCACATCTACAACAATTACTGGAATATATTAGGAGGCCCACATCTATCTTGCTGTTCTATGTCGAGTGTCGGTGCAGTGCTGGCACAAAATAAGTACCCAGCAAATATCGAATTGCAGTCTACATACACCCACTTACGATTATTCTCTATAACGGTCCAATGCTAGAAAAATAGCACATGTTACAGGAACACGTAAAAAGTAATTTTAATAGAAAGTTAGTCAGAAACCTCTCAATCTTTAAAGAGGCATAAAGGGGAGTTACTAAACAACCAGAATGGGCCCACTACAAAAACATAAAATTAAATCAGAACATAAACTGAAGAAAGATGCATCAACTGGCAAAGAGGAACATGAGCTCAATTAAAGTCTTAGCAACAATCTTCTACGAGATAATAAGACTGGTTATAGCTATACAAATGAAAACATTTATCATAAATTGTAGGAGGAAAGACTTAAAATTTTAACAGAAGGGTTCCAAAGATTTTTCAACTGTGTTCACTCTTATCATTCACTTAGGAATACGGTTTGTTTTAGTTGATTAGATTCAGTTCACTTTGGCATTCTACTGTGTACTATGCACTGCAATATGTGGTTCAAACCGTTGTAGAACGAATTCATGTGCCAAAAGCCACTACATATTCTGCACAGCTGGAACCTTGTATCCAGGACAAGACCTGGATCCCACGTCTTCTCTAGTCCTCTTTTCCACCTTTGCACTTTACATAAGTTTGGTTATTTACTTAATCACCCTTCTACTTTCAAACTTTTACTGCCAGGAACTTGAATTTTTAAGTGACTTTTGTTTCTTCAATTTTTTTTTAATTTATGTGCACCTTAAAAAGGGTTGTGGAATGTTTTAAAGACATAGAACTCAAATTGTCCGTGGAACAATGACTGTAATATAGGTCTGCTTGTTCTTAAATGAGCTGTAATTTTTTAAGATGAGCAGCAACAGACTGATGTTCTCCATCTGGCAAACACACTCAGTTTTCACAAAGGGTCCTTCTCCTGAATGACGGTCTGCTGTGTGATCTTAAATGTTACTCAGTTCTGATCTCAATCTGTTTTTCCCCCTCCAGAAGTTAAAGTTTGTTTTAAATGTTGTTGAAAAAAAATATTTAGTAACATTCGGTCATTTCCTTTCAAATTTAATCTTGTAACGGAACAAAAAAAAAATACTCGTTCACAAATAGCTCACAAATAAAAACTAAGTATGGAATTTAATAATAATCTTAGTTGAGGAAAGTTCCACCTGATCTTCTGAAATACAATACGATGCTTTTCCCTTCTGCATATCCCCTCTGTTAAACTATTAAAATAAGAATAATGTCTAAAGTTTGAAGCACAGACACTGAAACACTGGCGACCTAGACAAGCGAGCAAGGTGGAGGACGGTGCTGATTTGTACTCTCCCAAAACTTGCATCATGGATCTGTGACACGGGACAACGAAATTAAGACCTACTTGACACCAAATAGCAATGTTAATTTGGAGACCCACCAGTTTTTCGATATATGACGTGGCGAACAGATGAAATGCCCCAAAGCTAAAGCAGCCCCAATTCTGCCTAAGAAAGTGCAGCGCTAATAGGATGGCAACCGATTTTCCAGGACTTAACCCCTCAAGCACCCCGAGCTGCCAGGAGACCCTGCCTCTGTGTCCCCCACCTCCCTTTGCCTAAACTGACCCTGCCCTTCCAGCCCAGGCCCGGCCAAGCCCTCCGGACCCAGCCCAGCGTGGGCCAGCCGAGCCTTCGTCGCCACCCGCCTCTGCTGGGAGTCCCGCGGGCCAGCGGCACAGGGCTTTCCCGCGCCCGACTACCTTGGTCGTCCGGATGTGCTCCATCCTGAGAAAACGTCGTGGACAGCTGGGCTCACAGGAGTACCATGTAGCGAAAGAAACCGGGCGTCGACAGCGACTCGGAGACAGCGGGAACTCGCTCAAGCGACCAGCGCCTCTGTCCGTCAGGCCTCCCCCGAGAGGGTGGACCGCGCAGGCGCAGACTGCGAGCTCCGTCTCCTAGAAACACTTCCCCAAACCCCGGGGCAGTCGAGGGGGCACAGCGTGGCGGGTAGAGCGTCCCCCGACGTAGAGCAGCACCCGCGTCTATCCAGGGCTGCCGCCGATTCCACAGCGCCCTCAGCCGGTGGATGACTGATATGGCCCACCAACCGCTCCGGAGCCGTCCTTTGTCAGGCAGCTGGACTTAGGACCTGCAGAGCTTCAGCGTGGGACTGTCAGAGAAGTCTTCTTTATCTGAGAATGGATACTGAGTAAAGTGCATTTGCGGGATGAGGCCGAGACTGGCTGTCTCTGATGGACAATATCAGACTTAGATAATTTTCACTTTAGTTCGAGCAACAATTCTACTCACTAGAATTTATTCTAAAGAAATAATTAAATTTAGTGTAGTTTTTTTTAAAAAATTATATTCTCCAATGCTCCAGTATTCATTGGTTAAAATATGATGCATTCATTCAATGTTAGTATGAGCAGCCATAAAAACCATCTGCCTGTAGGGCTGGAGTGGTGATGGCTCAGCGGTTGAGGCACTTGCCTGGCATGAGTGAAGACCCAGATTTAAACCCCAGCACCACATACACAACTAAGTGTTGGAGAAACAAAGGTCAGATGGAAAAATAAAATAAAATTGTTTCTTTCTCTCTCACTCTTAACAAAAAATCATCCTGTAGAATACTACATAACAAAAATGCTTATGCTGTATTATTGAGGGGGGGGGGAAGCAGCTATAGTACAGTATTCAAGGTGACCATGTTTTATAATTTTTATTTCTATTAAGTAAAAAGTTTACATTTCTAGATGGTAGAATTAGAGGTGATTTTGTAATTCCTTTAATGCAGTGGTTAAACTGGAGATTTTTTTGCATTTTTCTTCCCAGGGGTTCTTTGTGAGATCTGGAGATACTTTTGTTTGTCCTGGCTGTGGGTAGGGGAAATTGTACTGGCATCTAGTGGGTCCTGGTGGGATCTACTGCATAACATCCCACAATGTTCCCAATAGGCACACGCAACAGCGTCATCTGCCCAGAATGTCAGCAATGTGGAGAAGAACCACTGGCTCCCACGTTTTCTAAGTGTTCTGTACTGAGCAGTTTCACATTTATAATTAGAAAATGCTATTTTTTAAAGGTTAGAAAGGGGTTAGGGGTGGAACCAGTAGTAGAAGCATGTGCCTAGCATGTGTGAGGCGCTTGTTCAATTCCCAGCAACCTGCCCCCCCACCCCACAAAAAAGCCAGGTGCGGTGATGCAAACCTGTAACCCCAGCAACTGTAGAAGCTGAGACAGGTGGATTGCAAGTTCAAAGCCAACCTCAGCAAATTAGCGAGACCCTGTCTCGAGATAAAATATACAAAGGGCTAAAGATGTGCCTCAGTGGTTAAGTGTCCCTGGGTTCAATCCCTGGTACAAAAAATGGTAAGAAAAATATACCATCTTTCTTTCCTATCATACTTGGTATTACAAAGAACTAACATCTAATCGTTCTTTTCTAAGTAAAAATTTTGTTTCATTTTATTCGAGTTGTATTTGTGTTTTGGGTGCCCACTATGCTTCATCTACATTGCCAATGTAATGGAATTGCTTGTTTGTCGAAACAGTATTTGTGGTGGAGTTGCTGCAAATCCATAATGAGAATCAGACTGAACCACCTGAAACCAGTGTAGTTTCATATCCAAAACACACACAAATCCTTCTCTGAAAAAAAAAAAAGAGTTTGAAAACTAATGTAGGTCTTTACTGAAGATCATTTGAGAAAACAAAAAAGAGGTAAATTATATTGCACAACATACTGCAAGACTTTCCTACCATAAACATTTTTTTTGAAGAGAGAAGGACAGTGAGAAAGACAGAGAGAGAGAGACAGAGAGAATCAATTTTTTATTGAGTTTTTCACGTGGCTTTCATTGCTCTGACACTTAGTTGTGTATGTGGGTGCTGGGGTTTGAGCCCATGTGTACTGCACTTGCCAGGCAAGCGCTGTAACTGCTGAGCCATCGCTCCAGCTCCTACCATAACCTTTCTAATATCCTTTTCCCTCCAATTTTCATTATGCTTTCTCTGTACCCTTGCAAGTCATCCATCCCCTTCTCGTTTCTTGACATTTGTCATTTCCTTTTTCTTACCAACTCTCAGAGGGAAAATCATAAGGATGTTAGCTCACATTTACCAAGTGATTGTCGGGTGACAGGGGCTTTACCTATATCATGAGGAAAATTCTATTACTTGCCTCATTTCAAAGTGAAAAAAGTGAAACATGAAGTAACCTGCCCAATATCACCCCGCAGACAAAGCCTAGATCCCCAAAGACAAAGCCAGACAGGCTGACTCCAGAGTCTGTATTCTTAACAGTTAATTAATATTGATTTGCTTTTCAAAATCCACATTGAAGTTCCATTTATGGTAATTCGATAGGCTGGAAAATAACCTGCTTAGAAAAACTAATGAACAAAATATAAAATCAAATTCTATAAAGCATCAAATAACTGGCAAGACAGTGAGAACTTACAAATGCAAAATATAAAGGAGCATGTCATTCATGTATAAGCAGGACACTGAAGTTGATGAGACAAGAGGGCTACTTCAAAATCAGGCCACTTTAATATTTATTCCAATGTTCTCTCAACACAAAGTTTGGAAGTTGAAGCCAAGGGCCCATGGGGATCCATGGGGATCACAATACGAGTCTTTTCCTTACATAAACGCAGAGCCAGAGGGAAACAACTATTCCAAACCTTAAGTCTGTGAGAAAATTTGCCTTGATATTGAGAAAAAGTTATGGGGGGATTACTGACTGTCTTGGAAATACTATAGCCATGAAGAGGTCATTGGGTATATTGAATATTGGGTGATCCAAAAGCTTTCAAGCTGGGAATGTAGGATTTTTTTTAATTTTTTAATTTTTTTTTTAAGGAGAGAGGGACAGTGAGAGAGAGGGAAAATCAACTTTTATTTAGTTTTTCATGTGGCTTTCATTGGTATGACACTGTGTTGTATACGTGGTACTGGGGTTTGAACTTGGGTCTTTGCACATGCCAAGGAAGCAGCGTAACCACTGAGCCATTGCTCCAGCCTGGGGAACGTAGTTAAAGTGGTCGAAATTCGTAGTGCCTGAGAACTTTATTGTAATGAACACAAATCCCTTTAGGTAGAGGTATAACGGCCCCAAATAATTCCTACAATTAATTTTCCATGGTAAATTAAAATAAAGTCACAATAAAAATAACTATCACACAAGGAAATAACTGGCAGGAACACCATGATGACAATAAGAGAGTTTATAATTATGAGACTTAGTTTAGAAAATAACTATACTTCTTATGTTTTTTTTTTAAGAAAGGGACAGTGAGAGGAAGAGAGAATCAATTTTATTTAGTCTTTCATTTGGCTTTCCTTGCTCCTACACTTCCATGTGTACGTGGTGCTGGGGTTCAAACTCACACCTCCTGCATACCAGGCAAGCCCCATAACCACTAAGCCACCACTCCAGCCCCTGCTTATTATGTTTAAAGAAATAAAAGATAATAAAACTGGAAAGAGTGGTGCATAGCAGATGCTAGGGAGGCTGAGGCCAGGAAGATCTCAAGTTCAAGGCCAGCCTGGGCAACTTAATTGATATCCTGACTCAAAATAAACTTCCTAAAGTGGTAGAGCACTTACCTAGCATGCCCCAAACTCTGGGTTCAATTCCAATATCACCAAAGAAAAATAAACAACCCCCCCAAAAACCCAATACAAAGAAACCCACAATAAAAATGCCAGTAATGGGGCTGGAGAGTGGATCAACTGTAGAACATTTGGCTGGCATGCAGGAGGAGGTGGGTTCGAGCTCCAGCATCACATACACAACTAAGTGGAGGGAAAACAAAAACCAGATGAAAAAAAAAAAACAAAATTCTCTCTTTCTTTTAAAAAAAAATGCCTGCAATGTATGGGGGAAATTTCTTCTTTTTCTTTCTTTTTTGAAAATCAATTTTATTTTTTTTTTCACCTGGCCTTTGGTTTCTCCAACACTTTGTTGTATGTGTGGTGCTGGGGTTTGAACACAGGTCCTTGTGCATGCCAGGCAAGCACTCCAACTGCTGAACCTCAGTTCCAGAGCCCTTTTTCTTTTTTTGAGATGGCATCTTACTGTGCTACCCCTGCTGGTCCTGAACTCACAGATTCAAGCGATTCTCCTGCTACAGCCTCTTGAGAAGCTGAGACTATAGGTGTTTAGCACCACAATCAATCTGGAAAACTAATTTTTAAATGCCCTCACAAGTAATGAAGGAGGACAAATTAGAACTTCTGTAAATGAAAACACAGTTGGCCATCCGTATTTGTGATTCATGTCTGTGGATTTAACCAACCATGAATTAAAAATATTTTTTAAAAAATTGGGTCTATACTGAACATGTACAAAAATTTTTCTTGTCATAATTCCCTAGATAATACAGTACAACTACATGGCATTTACATTGTGTTAGGAATTATAAGCAATCTAGAATTGATTTAAACTATATTGTGGGATGCATGTACGTTATATGCAAATATTATGCCATTTTATGTAAGGGACTTAAGTATCCATGGTTTTTGATGTTCATAGTGGATCCTGGATATCCTCCTCCATAAATACTAAGGGAAGACTGTACAAAAACTGAAATGGAATCCTGATTAGATGGCTACAACAAATTAGATACAGCAAAACACATATGAACGCACACACACGTGATTAATAAAAAATTATCTAGGAAGCAATATGGAGAGACAAAAAGATTGTATATATAAAAGAGAGGTCAAGAGAAATGGAGGATAGAGTAAAAAAAAGATGTAGCATAAATCTGATCACAGTTTTATAAGAATCGGAGTAATGGAGAGAGAAAGGGGAGAGAAAGAGAGAGAAAAAGTAAGGAGACTAAGGGGTTAAGATAATATATGAAGAGATATGGCTGAAGATTTTTTAAACTGTAGGGAAGACACCAATTCACAGATAAAGAAGCCCAACAAATTCCAAGAGGAAAAAATAAAAAAGAAACTCTCATGTAGATACATCATAGTGAACTACAGATTCATTATGTTGAATTTACAAAAACATCTAAAGTAGAAGAATACATTACCTAGAGTAGATCAACAGTTAAACTTTCAGTTGACTTAGCAGCAGTGGAAGTCACATAACACTGGAATGATATCTTCAATATGCTGAAAGAAAACAATTGCCAATTTAGAATTCTTTGCCCAGGAAAAATACCTTTCAAGAAATAAGAGAAGGGGTCGGTGGTGCAGGCCTGTAATCCCAGCTACTTGGAGTTGAGGCAGAGAAGCAGGAGAATTGGAAGTTCAAGGCCAGCATGGACAATTTAGTGAGACCCTGTCTCAAAATAAAATTTTAAAAAGACTGGGGATGTAGTTCAGTGGTAGAATACCCCTAGGTTCAATTACTAGTACCAAAATAAAGAAAAGAAAAAGAAGACAGGGCATATTTTCAAACAAACAAAAAATTGGGAGTTTGTCATGACCCATTAAAATTAAAATAATTTTTTTGCACCAGGGATTGAACCCAGGAGTGCTTAACCAGTCAGAAACACCCCCAGCCTTTTTTGTTTTTTATTTCAAGACAGGCTCTCCGTAAGTTACTTAGGGCCTCACTAAATTGCTGAGGCTGGCTTTGAATTTGCAATCCTCCTGCCTCAGCCTTCCAAGCTGCTGGGATTACAGTTGTGTGCCACTGCGCACAGCTTAAAGCCAATTCTCCAACTATATCTCAGTTGAAGGAAAGTGATAATGGAAGATTTACGATACAGAAGAAATGATTTTTTTCCTAATTGGTGAATTAAAGTTGTACATAATGATGGGATTTGTTGTTACATATTCATACATGCACACAATATAACAATATAATTTGGTCAATATCCCCCTCAATACGTCCCCTTTTCCTTCCTCCTGACCTCTGGTGCCTTTCTTGTGCTACCCTTTGAATTCTTTATTTTTTTTTAACATTCCCATTTATACTGACTGTGTGGGAATTAAGAACTGAATTCTTTAAATGTAAAGAAATGAGTAAATCTAATCAAACACGGCATTAAATAATAATAAAGTTTTAGGAGGTTGAAAACATTTAGAAAAAAGAATTCAAATATGAGTCAGGACTGAAAACAAATGTTCTGGGATCCTTGTGTTGTCCTGGAAAAGAGTTGGAGTGCTGACTAACTTTAACCTTCAAAAACTTATGTTCATATGTTTTCATCTCTAGGGTAACTGCTAACATGATAGAAAAAGCAAAATAAGCTCCAAGTTCCCAAAAGGGAGACATGGAATTTTCACAACATATTTGCTGTATCATAAAAAAATCAAATGTCAATGAATAATGTTCACAAAGCATGCTTAAGATCCTCTAGAGAATGTAAGAGAAGTAGGTAGACATAAATGAAACACAAACGCTCATAAAGATCTAAATGAAAGGAGATATATGGTCTATTTGTGGATTCAACAACTTTTTTAAAATGTCAATTATTCCCAAACTGATCTATATGTAAATTCAACGTATTCCCAGTTCATACCCTAGTAGGCTTGGTGTATGTGTATACTGTAGTGAGGGAAGTTACAAGTGTGTTTGTGTTATATATGTCTGATAAGTTAAGTCTAATGATTCTATATTCTAATGTATAGAAATGTAAAAAGCCAAGAATTACCTTGAAGAAAAGAGGCAAGGTTTGTTGAAAGCAATACAAAGATTCATTGTAAATCTACAGTACTTTACGTGGTGTGTTGCAAGGATAGGCAAATAGGTTTCCAGGAACAGAATTGAGTATGTGTAGAAATAAGAGTCGCATATACATGATGCTTGATTTACAAGAAATGTCATATTTTGGATCAGTGAGATAGGGATTCTGTTTTCAATAAATAGTGCTGAGACAATTTGGTGTCTATATGGGGAAAAAATGAAATATGATCTTTACCCTCAACTATGCATTTCCATGTTGATTAAGGATCCAAATATGAAAAGTAGTATAGTAAAACTTTAGGAGGATATGTGAGAATATACTCATACCTACTGTAGAGAAGAATATTTAAATCAGGGTGTTATGGTTTGAATGTGAGGTATCCCCCCACAAATCTCATATGTGGCATTTCGGGAAGGCTGAGGTGAAGTGATCAGATTATAGGAGCCTTAACACATTCAGTGGGTTAATCCCAAAGGGATTAACTGTCAACAGTAGGCTTGTGGGGTGTGGCTGGAGGAGGTGGTTCATTGGAGGCAAGCCTTTTGGTGTATATTTTGTATCTGGCTTGAAGTCTCTCTCTCTCTGCTCCCGAGCCATGCTTTTCTCAATGATATTCAGCCTCTCCTTGAGCCCCCAAAAAAGAAGCTGGCCTTCAGTGGATTTAAGCACAATGGGTGAAACTTTTTTTTCAATAATTTTTTTAAATTCAGAAATTTATTTGTTGAAAAATCAAACAAGCTCCTAATGAAATAATATAATATATATAAATTCTGAAAATTAGATTTACCCCCAAGAGCTCCCCCCCAATTACCCACCACTATCCCTCCCGCCCCCTTCCCAATACATCTCTACAAATGCCTTAGGTTGTATGGCATTATATCTTATCCGGATTTCAAATATGATAATAGACCTCCTTTCTCAATGGCCAGGGTCTAGCTCCAGCCTCCACAGATGAGTGAAGACATTCGACCCTTGGTTCTCTGGGTTATGCTGATTTCACTCAGCATAATTTCTTCCATAGCCATCCATTTACCTTCAAAGGCTGCAATATCATTGTTTCTAATTGCTAAGTAAAACTCCATGGTATGTATGTTCCACATTTTTTGGATCCATTCATCCAGTGATGGGTAAAACATTTTTAGCAGATATAATATATGAGCTATTCACATTCAGAATATATACATTTCTAACAATTAATTAGAAAAAGACAGAGACAATAGAAAAAATAGGTAAAACACTCAAACAGGCTTCACAAAAGAGAATGTAAAAAGTTTGATATATGTAATCTAAAAGTATTTACTATTAATCAGGATATGGAAAATTTTGACACTAAGAGGTATTGGTAAGGGTAAGTAACAACATGGACTCTCAGACATTGCCACTGGTAGTATAAGCTGCTATAATGCTTTTGGAACATTTATTATGACATAATTAAGTTGAACACACATATTGACTAAGCCAGAAACCCACTCCTAAATGTATGCCCTAGAGAATTTTATCCTAATATGCAACAGAATATGTGTAAAAGAATGAATATAGCAGCCTTATTTGTAATTGGCCAAAACTAGAAACACTAAATACCAACAGTACAGTGGATCAACTGTGACATATTGATAACATGGAATGCTATGCAGCAATGAAAATTAAAAATCTTCAATTACAGGAAACAACAGAGAAACCTCATAAACATAATGTTGATCAAAAGACACAAAACAATACATATAGCATGATTCTATTTATTTTGACTTTTGGATAACTTGGTTTATGATAATGTCATCCACCAACAAATCAGCAAAAGATGGAGTTTCTTAAGAGAATTCTCACACGCTAAGAAGCAAAGGGAAACTGTGGTATGCACTAGAGAATTTAGAATCTAAATTATTTGCTTCATTCTGGGAAAGTTGACACATAGATTCAGGTCCAATAGTGTCTGAGTAATATTTGGAAGATTCTTTGTAATAGAATTTGCTTCTTGCACTAGGCTAGATAAGGAAAGTCAAAACAAATTCTAGTGCCTCAACTTTGCATGGCTGGGCAATAGGCTGTAGGCTAATTTTAAGTAAGAATGATGCTCAAGTTATTGTCTTTTTATTGTCAAAAGTCTTCAGTTGACTAACAAACAATTGAGCTTATTGAAACTGCTTTCTTGGAGTTGTGTTTCTGTAGACAATAAGAATGTAAAAGTCTTATCTTTTCTCTTTGCTAACCAGACAAAACAAACGTAGATAAGAAATGGTCTTTGAGGTCCAGCCTTTTTTTTTTAAGAGAGAGAGGGACAGTGAGAGAGAAAGAGAGAGAGAACCAACTTTATTTAGTTTTTCATATGGTTTTTGTTGCTCCAACTCTTCGTTGTGTACATGGTGCTGGAGTTCAAACTCGTGTCCTCATGCATGCCAGGCAAGTGCTGTAGCCACTGAGCCACTGCTCCAGTCCCTGAGGTCCTGTCTTAAACTTGGTACATCTGGTGCCATGTGACATACTGTAATAATATTACTATAATATACTCCAGTTTCTGTCTCTGCAGCTTTCTTCCCTGTGGGATTTAGAGGTCAATTGCTACTTTAGCATAACTTTCCTCTGCCAGATATAAGACAGAAATATCATAGTAAAATTTTTGTAAAGTTGAAAGAATAGTTTGTCAATATCAATGGATTCCCTGAAAGCCCAAACTATTTTTTTGAGTCATATTTCCTTACTTTAATTATATAAACTTATTTTAAAATTTAAACATTTACACCAGTTTTTCCTATTGTAAACATCTTTTTTACATGTTATTTCTGTATTTATTAAGCTATATTAATATCATTGATTTGTACTTTTAAATTACACATATACAAATTGAAGAAAATATGCATGGTTCAAAAAAGACCCTGGCTAGTCTCACCTGTGCTGTTTTTTGTTTTTAAAGAATCAATTTTTATTTATTTTTTCATCTGGCCTTTCTTTCTCTGATACCTAGTTGTGTATGTGGTGCTGGGGTTTGAACCGGGGTCTTCAGGCTTGCAAGGTAAGTGCTCCAACCGCTGAGCCGCTGCTCCAGCCCAACCACTTGTGCTTTTGACATGCAGTAATGATCCCTGCTGCTACCAGCTTACAACTCCTAGCTACCTGTGAGAGCAACACAGGACCATGCTCTCATCCCAGCTTCAACACTGTGTTGAGAATTCCTCATCTGTGAAGACATCTAAGGCTTCACTTAGTGACCTAAATCCAGCATGTGAAGGTTCTGTCATGTCAGAAGTGAAGCCACACAAGACATGGTTGTTCTTTCCACTTTGGAAGTAACCTGCTACATGAGCTCTCTGCAGGCAGTGGACAAGAGACTGAATGATCTAGCTTGAGTCCGTCACCAGTGAAATGTGGGACCTTTTATGTGGGTCACACAAGAAGCAATTCAGCAGAGCCTGTGTCCCCCAGGAGCCATGTGTCCTCACCGTGGTCTCTCTCAGCTGCTCTTCCAACTTGACCTTCTCTTCCAGGAGGGTCTTGTCTGTAGAGGGAGTCTCTGTCTTCTGTTCACTGTGACCCATGTCTTCTTGCAGGCTTTAGCCATTGATCTTTTGTTTTGTAGCTGTGCACAATAACGGAGGAGAGGGCCTGAGGGACAACGCCAAAGCCGGGAGACTATGCCTTGCCTGCCTTACACAGCGAGCCGCCATCTATTGTAAACATCTTATGTTAGTCCCTACTATATTTTTACATGTGCTTTCCTTCTGGTTGATACATGTCTTATTAATTAACATATTTCTTAAATGAGGGATATTTTGCTCTTGCTAATTTTATGCAGGTATTCTTCAAAAATTTTGGAATGAACACACTATGGAATTAAAAGACATACAGAGAGGCTTTCTATCTTCCCAAAAAATAATCTGGATTTATCCTTTAAAAGATTATTCAGTAAAAAGGAAATACCCTAGATTTTACAACAGATCTCTTATGGATCATTCTATTGCCATCTCTGAAAATAGCATTTTTTTCCCCTAAAGAGAGAGAGAGCAACAGAGAGATAATGAAATCAATTCTATTTAGTTTTTCATGTGGCCCTTGTTGCTTTCACACTTAGTTGTGGAAGTGGTGTTGGGTTCAAACCCGTGTCCTCGCGCATGCCAGGCAAGCACCTCCAAGCCACTGGGGCTGCCCGAAAGTAGCATTCTTTAGATTGCGGAAGCTTTAAGCACGCAGTTATCCTTTTCTTCTTCTGTGTTCAGTGACTATGAATTTCTTCTGTATTGCAGTTTCACCATGTCCTTTTTTTTTTTTTTTTTTTTTTTTTTAGAGAGAGAGAGAACCAATTTTATTTAGTTTTTCATGTGGCTTTGGCTGCTTGGACACTTCTGTGTACGTGGTGCTGGGGTTCGAATCCATTTCCTCTTGCATGCTGTTCCAGCCACCCTTTCCCTTTTTAAATCATTCCTATTGCACTTCGATAATGTTTAAAGTTCTATTTATTTATTTTTAATTATACAAAGATATGTGGGCATATTAGTTTGCTTGGGCTGCTACAACAAAATATCATATACTAGACATTTATTTTTCACAGTTCTGGAGTTTGGGAAGAAGAGCGCAAACTGATTTCTTTTATAAGGGCACTAATCCCACCATGGGGGACTCATGGCTTAAATTTAGTTACCTCCCAAAGGACACATGGGAGGCTGGACCTCAACAATGAATTTGGAGGGGATTGGGCTTTAGCATAAGGATTTGGGGGAAGGTTTCAACACATAAATTTGGTGGGGAGTATAAGGCTTCAACATATGAACTTGTCGGGTATGGTTGTGTGGCATAACTCAGTCTATAACAGGGGGCAAATATCCAATACTGCAGAAAATGCTGAGTTAAGGAGGGCAGCTGTGAGATAAGGGTTTGGAAAGCAGGTCATCTGGAGATTTTTGTGAGTGGTAAACTTGGGAGATACTGGGCTTCTGACCTAGGCACTGTCACTGTGAGAATTTTGCTTTAGGAGAACAAGGAGTGCTTATAGAATTGTTTTTTTTTTTTTTTTCCAAAGAGCCCGCAGGTAGGCAAACCATTTGGAGGAGTAGCAATCCCTGATAGAAAAATAAATTCCCATATCCCTTTTCTGGTGCTCCGACGAAGAGGGATCTCACCTCCAATCCCACATTTTTCTTAAGCCGCTCAAGCTAGACTTTTCTCAGATCTTCCACTTTGCAGTCCCCCTCGTAAAGGAGCGGTCTGGGCAGCACCGCACGCGCAGCACCACGTCCTCCACTCCTACGCACTGGAATAAACCGCACTACTTGTGGACTTGACCAAGCCCTACCTAGCACATCCAAGCAGCCTGGCCAGGTCAGCTAGGGGACACCGCTGGGGCCAGGGAACCTCCAGAGTCCCCTCTGCGCACGCACTGCGCACCGCGCGCCCTGGGGCCCTCGGGTGGAGCTCGCGTCGCGGGGCGAGTTTGCGAATTATCATGCGCTGACTGCCGGATGGTCAGGGAGTAGACGTGCTCCCTTTCTTTCTCGGGGATGGGACAGCAGCCTATGAAAGCCACACTGCCCACGTCTCTGTACTGGAGGCTTAAGGATGCTCACTAGGGACCTCCCCAACGCTGGGGTTCTGGGCTTCCTTTATGGCAGAAGATAGGATAGAAACAATAATTGAGATTCAGGAGTCATAAAGTACAAAGTGAGACAGGACTAAAAGACAAAGCAATGGGGGCTGGGGCGGTCGCTCAGTGGCTTCGGCGCTTGTCTGGCAAGCACGAGGACCCGGGTTCAAACCCCAGCACCATGTACACAACTAAGTATTGAAGCAACTAAGGCCATGTGAAAAACTAAATAAAGTTGTTTCTCTCTCACTATCCCTCTCTCTTTATTAAAAAAAAAAAAAAAGACAACGCAATGGTTGTTTTAAACGCCTACCCCTTTAAGAGAGTTGGCGGTGAGCCACTTCCCCCACGTCCCGGCGTGCCTTGCGCGGCAAGTCTATCCCACTTCCGCCTCAGAGTTCCTGGCGCGGCCGCCTCGCTTCCGGCGTGCTCTGAGCGCTAAGTGAACGGCGCCCGAGCTGTTGCGTAGTTGCTCCACCCGTTTTGGCCTGGCTTCGCGGGACGCCGCTGGGGCTTGAAGTTCCCGCCAGGTCCCGGCCGAGCGAGAAAGATGCTGCCTCGACCACCTCGGCTTTGAGGCTAGAGCTTGCTCACGGCGTGGAGTCTGGGGCAGCCATGTCCACAGGTTTCTCCTTCGGGTCCGGGACGCTGGGGTCCACCACGGTGGCCGCCGGTGCGAGCGGCACGGGCAGCGGTTTCTCCTTCGGGACAGCGGCGTCTAGGTAAGCGCACTTCTTCGCTTTCCGTGGTCGTGTCTTTCCCCGGGACGTTCCGGGTGCCCCCACCTTACCTACTTAGCTGACTTCTTTTCCAGTGGGCCTGGGGAGAAGCTTCCCTCTCGCCATGGCGCCTGGGCGCACTGGCGCCCTGGCGCCCTGGTAGGGAGGGGGCGAGCTGTTCCTGTGCTGTGAGGTCTCCAAAGGCACAGATGGTTCAGGTATTGTTACTGACTAGGTGAAGGGGCCTGGAGCTTCGCTCCTAAATCTTCATCATGTGCCAACCTTAGGCATAGGTGAGGGTTGAACGAATGAATGAAATGATAGCTTGTTGAGGGTTTTGGGAAGGGACAAGTAATAGAAGATTTTGAGGACAGTTTAAAGTTTCTCCTTGTTAATTGCCATATTTACAGTTTTAGACATTACGGTGTTCGTATGATTTCGTGTGTGTGTGTGTGTGTGTGTGTTTCCATTTTTTTGGCAATTTTTTTTCACGAGCTTTACAAACCTTTGTGCCCCATGGAACCCAGTCTGTGTGGGTTTAAAAAAAATTGTGGCATTTATTGTTGATAATTTTGTGCAATATGTGTATAAGTATGTCCTCCATAAGAATGTTGATCTAGGGGCTGGAGCCGTGGCTCTGCGGTTACGGAGCTTGCCTCGCATGCGTGAGTACTCGAGTTCAAACCCCAGCACCACTACACAACAAAGTGTCAGAGGAATAAAAGTCACGTTAAAAAACTAAATAAAAATTGCTTTTTTCTCTCTCACTGTCCCTCTCTCTCTTAAAAAAGAAAAAGAATGTTGTTGAAATGACTCAGGTTGTCTTTTATTAGTTTGTAAAATGCAGGTAATATGTTCACCGTTTTTGTGCAGCTTACTAGTTCAGGTGGCAACAAAAATATAAGTAGAGGAGGTATAAAATCAAAATGGGGAGAGATTATTTTAATAAACCGTTCAACAAGCTATGGTTGTGGATAACTTAAAGCATATGGTGGTAGGGCTGGCATGGTGGCTCAGCATTGCTGCATTTGCCTGGCATTCGCAAAGACTCGGGTTCGAATCCCAGTACCACATAGGCAAGGATGTGTTGGAACAACGAAAGCCACATGCAAAACTAAATAAAATTGATTCCCTCTTTCTCTCTCTCACTGTTCCCCCTCTCTAAACAAACAAAAAGGTACATTGAAAAGGGAAAAAATGGCTTCACCATTACCTGTTGTCTTCATTTTCAATGAACTCCACTACAAGCTAATATTACCCTTTGTGGTACAAATTTCTGTTAGGCTGTATTTTGGATGTTAAGATAAATAAGAGTCCTGTCTTCTGCCACTCAAATTCTTATGAAAATTTCTATTTCCTATCAGATTTTCAACCAGCCATCTTACTTGTGCTGAGTGAAAACTACTATCAACTCCATTAGTTCATGGAATCCCAATAGCTATCTCAAAATCTTTTAAATCAGTCTTTGTTACATTGTATCCAGAGTGATTAAAAAAAAATCTGGATTGCTCCTCCTTTAGTTATGTCCCCCTGTCCTTAATAGAACAAACAAAAGAACCCTCCCCCACCAAAAAAACCCCTCCTTTGATTTCCAAGGCACCAAATAATCTGCAATCTCTCAGACTCACCTTTGGCCCTTTGTTATCATTTCAGTTATCCAGGCCCACTGTAAAAAAATAACATTTAAGTTTCCACCAAGTATATGAGCAAAAATAAGCAGTTGAAACAGATTCATAGGAACTGTTCATATTTACCTGTACTTCATGACATGCATTTCGCCTATGCTATTTCATTTTTTAAAAATGTCTGTGACCTGGAAAAATAATTTTTTTTTTTTTTGGTACTAGGGATTGAACCAGGGATGCTTAACTACTGAGACACATACACAGCCCCCCCCCTTTTTGATATTTTTGGTGTTTTTGAGACACAGTCTCACTAAGTTACTTAGGAACTCCTTAAGTTGTTGAGGCCAGTTTTGAACTTGAAATCTTTCTGCTTCAGCCTCCCGAATTGCTGGCATTATAGGTGTACACCACTATGCCCCCCCTGCAATTTTATGCTCTTCTATTGGTCCTGATCTTAATTTGAAGAATACTGTCCTAGCAACACAGATTTTTCTCAGTTCCTCTGGGGGATGTGGCCACCCGTTCCTACTTCAGAGTAGTTCTCTGTTTATAATGTCCCTACTTGCCCTCTATGTAGCTAATGCCTGCTTTTCTTTTGGTACAAATGGTCTTTTCCTCAGGCCTTTTCTAATGTGTCAGTCTAGGGCAGATTTCCAGTCTCAGTATCTTGTACCTGAAGCACTTAATATAATTGGAGTCGTTAGTTAATATTTATTGTTTACTTGTTTGTAGTCTGACTCCAGCAGTAGTTGTAAGCACCATGATGTTTTCCCAGCAGACATAGTACTTGGACCTCACCACATATTTGGTGAATGAATGAACGATTAATATATATATCTCCCACTGTCTGGAAATTTCTGAGGTCAGAATCTTACGTCTTATTTACCACTCTATCCTCAGTTCCTAGATCAGTACCTGGCATAGAAAAAAAATCTTTAGTAAATTCTTATTGAATTTAGTAAATTCATGAGTAAATGAATTTTTTGTAGTAAATTAAAAGTAAATTTACTCAAGACTTTATTATTTGTTCAACATAATAACATAATTATTCATATAGGAAGGAATCATTGCCACATAATCATGATCACATGCATATGACTGTTCATGATCTCCCCCCTTTGAATCCCCCCCCATGGTTCCCCTACTTTACCCCCATGTTAGTTGTGCTTCTCATG
>PVKS010036476.1:0-19331 GCA_004027875.1 Aplodontia rufa | reverse complement strand
CATCAATGTTCATCAGGGAAATTGGTCTGTAGTTTTCTTTCTTTGACGTGTCTTTGTTGGGCTTTGGAATCAGTGTAATATTTGCTTCATAGAAAGTGTTTGGGAGTGTTCCCTCTCTATCAATTTCCTGGAAGAGCTTGAAGAGGATCGGTGTTAGTTCTTCTGTGAAGGCTTGGTAGAATTCTGCCGTATATCCATCCGGACCTGGACTTTTCTTTTTTGGGATAGCTTTCATTACTGCTTCAATTTCGCTTTCTGTGATTGGTTGGTTGAGGTTTTCAATATCCTCCTTTGTTAAAGATGGGATGTCGTATGTGTCTAAGAACCTGTCCATGTCTTCCAGGTTATCAAATTTGGTAGAGTATAAATTTTCAAAATAGGTTCTGATAATCTTCTGTATCTTGGATGGGTCTGTGGTGGTATCCCCATTTTCGTCTATGATTATAAAATCTTTAAGTTGGACACAATCTCACATCACCTAGTCCATTTAATTTAACTTTGCAAACATGTTGAAATGTCATGTAATATGAGATCAACCTTAGTCAGTGGTACATAATTTATTGGAGTATTCTAAAATAAACATCCCTTCAAAATATTTACTCAATGAGACCTTCCTTATATTGTAGGAAAAAACTATGAATCAAGCAAAGGTAACTAAAAACATGTTTATTCAACCACTATTATCCTTTGTGCATAAAGCACTGTAACAAACAGTAAGAAAAACAATGATAAAAACACTTACCAAAAACCTGAAACATACCAGACTCTGGGTTATGATTTATATTATCCAATTAAAATTTGATATTAATGCCATGAATGTTATACCTCTGTCTTAGAGAACAGGCATATTAAGTTCAGCAGCAATTTCAAACACCCTTACCAGATAATTTATTGTTGGAACTAAATATAGCTATGTGACCTAAACAACATAAAAGAGCTAGAAGTTAGAAAAACTAAAGTTAAAATCCAGGTCTCTAATTCCCCTGCCATGCTGAGAAATCAAAGAATAAACTATGCTACCTAATTTCAAGGAATTGTATGATTTAATTATATAAGAAAATTTATGAATATTATTTTGCTAGTAAATAAGATTTTAAATAACATTAATTATAATAAAAATCACATATTTCTTCTAGCAGGCTATCAACTTGAACATTAAACTGGTCTCATTAATAAAGTATGTATGGTAATATTCTAACAGTGATTTACAAACTATTATAGTACTAAATAAAATTTCCTGAAACTTCCAAGAATTTGTAAACAACCGTGGCATTAGCTCTCACTATATCACTAGATTAGAAAAAAAAAAAAAAAGAAGGCATGTGTGATGGTGTATGCCTACAATCCTAGTAACTTGGGTTGCTGAGGCAGGATAATCACAAGTTTGAGTCCAGCCTTAGCAACTCAACAAGATTCTGTCTCAAAATAAAATGGGCTGGTGATGTAACTCAGTGGTAAAATAATCAGAGGTTCAATCAATCCCCAGTATCAAAAAATATATAAAAATGGGCTGCAATGGTATTAGTAATCCCAAATCCTTAGAAAGTCATTTTTTAAGATACAAAGTAGAATTCCTTTTCCTTATATATTCACTATTTGAGGGGCTAGAGTGGTAACCCAGTGGCTATGGAGCTTGCCTGGCATGCGTGAGGATGTGGGTTGGAACACCATCACCACATACACAATGAAGTTTCAGAGCAACAAAAGCCACATGAAAAACTCTATGAAACTGATTCTTTCTCACTGTTCATTTCTTTTAAAAAAAATACACACACACACACACACACACACACACTCACATATGTATGTACACACAAGACTGTGGTAGTTATCTGGCTCTTTATATGAAAACCAAGTTCAAAGATTTGGAAAAGTCCAAAGAAACCTAGAGAACAAGGAAAACAAGATAAATTGCAATATAACTAAAGGTGAATAAGTGTTAACAACTAAGAAGTCATAAAACACTCACATTGTTTTGCATTCGAAAGCTGATTATCAATGATAACAAACTAGTAAAGAATGATGACCCAGAGTTCCTGCCAAGACACATACTCAAGAAAAGATGAACACAAGAACATAGAATTATACTTTTTTCTTATATGCCTTTTTATTTTTTATTTTTTTATTTGTTCAATATGGAATTACATTAGGAGGAAATCATTATCAAACAATCAAGAACTAATGTATAATGACAGAGCAAGCCAAGGCTAATGCCATTCCACAGTTTCCCTCCTTGGGAATCCCATGGTTAGATGCTTCCCCCTATTAAACCCCATGTTAAATGGACATGTCATGGAAGTCAAAGGTTCCCCTCTGAGTTGATTCCCCCATACTCCCTCCCTCTGGTCTCCCTGATATCCTTCCTATTTCGTTCCCCCTTTCAGACCCTCTCCCTATATCTGTCAGCATCCTAGGCTGTTTGTGTAAAAATTCATACATGTTGACGTTATTATTAGCTTAGCCAACTATCATACTGTTTATGATTCTATTCCAGCTTCCACAAATGAGACAAAACATTTGGCCCTTGTGTCTGAGAGTTTGGGATATTTCACTTACCATAATTTTTTCCATCTCCATCCATTTGGCTGAAAATGCCATAATATCATTTTCTCTAATAGCCTAGTAGTATTCCATACTATATATGTACCAAAGTTTTTGAATCCACTCATCAAGTGAGAGGCATCTGGGTTGGTTCCATAATTTGGCTATAGTAAATTGAGCTGCTATAAACATTGATGAAGTCATATCTCTATAATATGCCAATTCTAGCACTTTTGGGAAAATACTGAGGAGTGGGATAGCTGGGTCATAAAGTGGTTACAGCCCTAATTTTTTGAGGAGCCTCCACACTGCTTTCCCCAGTGGCTGAACCAGTTTGCAGTCCCACCAACAGTGTGACAGTGTTCCTCTTTTCCCACATCCCCTCCAACATCTGTTGTTGTTCATATTCTTCATTTTTGCCACTCTAACAGGAGTGAGGTGGAATCTCATTGAAGTTTTGATTTGCATTTCCCTTGTTGCTGATGATGTAGAGCATTTTTCTCATATATTTATGAGCTGTCTGGACTTCCTCTGGTGAGAAGTTTCTTTTTAGATCAGTAGCCCATTGGATTATTTGTGATTTTGGTGTTTAGCTTTTTTAGTTCTTTGTATATTCTGGATATTAGCCCTCTGTCCAAGGTGTAGCAGGCAAAAATTTACTCCCATTCTGTAGGTTTTCTCTTGATGCTCTTGACTAAATCTTTAGCTGTGCAAAAACTTTTTAGTTTAATTGCATCTCATTCGTTTATTCTTGACTTTACTTCTTGCGCCATTAAGTCTTGTTAAGGCAGGCAGTGCTGATCCCTATGGCATGTAGTGTTGATCCTACTTCTTTTTCAAGCAATTGTAAAGGTGCTGGTTTAATATCCAGATCTTTGAACCATTTTGATTTAATTTTTGTGCAGGGTGAAATATTTCAGTCGTCTACATATGGCTGTCCAATATGCCCAACACCATTTGTTGAACAGGCTAGCTTTCTTCCACACTATGCTCTTGCCCCCTTTATCAAATATCAGATAATTAAAGACATAGGGATTCATCTCAGAATCATCTGTTCTATTCCATTGCATATCCTTGAAGAATGATGTTGATACCTTGATGGGGATTGCATTAAATCTGTATAGGACTTTGGGTAGAATGGCCATTTTGATTATATTGATTCTGAATAACCATGAATGTAGAATGTTTTTCCATCTACACAGGTTTTCTGCAATTTCTTTTTTTAAAGTTCAGTAGTTTTTGTTTTAGAGATCCTTAATATCCTTTGTACTATTTATGCACAAGTATTTTATTTTTGGAGGGAGATGGTGAATGGGATAGATTTCCTGATTACTTCTTCAGTGGACTTGTTGCTGGAGTATAGGAAAGCTAATGATTTACTGGTGGTGATTTTATAGCCAGCTACTTTGCTCAAATCACTTATAAGCTCTAGAATTCTCCTGATCGAACTAATTTGGTCTTCTAGGTATAGGATCATGTCATCAGCAAATAGAGATAACTTAACCTCCTCTTTTCCCATTAAAATTCATTTGATTTCCTTCTCTTGTCTGATATCTCTGGCAAGGGTTTCAAGGAGTATATTGAATAAGAGTGTTGAAAGTGGACAACCATGTTTTGTTCCTAAATGGAACAAATGGAAAGGCTTTCTATCCCCATTGAGCATAATATTGGCTATGGGTCTGTCATAAATGGATCTTACATAGGTAAAGTATCTTCTCTTGATCTCTATCTTCTCCTGAGTTTTGAGCATAAAATGGTGTTGAATTTTATCAAAGGCCATTTGTGCATCCATTGAGATGATTATATGGTTTTTATTTTTAATTCTGTTTAAGTTGTGAATTACATTTATTGATTTGAGCATATTGAACCAGTCCTCCATGAAAGAGTGTGTTCATATCTGACATCTATCTGGGGACTCTTCCCAGTTGAGCTTGTTGGAGGGGATGAAGTTTAGTAATCACCGATGGCAATGGGTTTTCCTAGAAGGTCTCACAAAATTTTTCTTCTGTAGAGGGATAGAAGAAACTGCCCTTTCCTGTTTCCTGTGACAGTAGAGTTCTGTGCCACCTGAGTTGCACTCTTGGGCAGGTGACTTTTCTGCCTGTCCAAACTCCTGACCCTCTTAAGCCAGGTACCCAGGAGTTTTTGGGAGTTTAGTAGATCCTAGTGTAGATAGATGTATGGGACTCTGTTCCAAGGAGAGTGGCCAGCCTGAAGTTAGCTTCCCTGGGATCGCTGTTGCCCCACTCTTGGATGTCTTGTGATCTTCAGTGGCCCCAAGAGATGCTGTGTGGGGTTGTCACAGTCACAGCAAGGGAACACAGATGTGAAAGAGACACCAGCCTGACTAGACCAGTGTTTATGTAGGTCTCAATTGCAACCACTAGTGGGTATGGAAGCCCAATCCCAACTGGAGAGTGCAAGACTTATGGAGTCTTGGCTATGTACAGAAATTGTTGGCTGAAAGTCAGCCCAGGCTGCCCCTTTTTTTCAAACGTCCCTGAGGCTGATGCTAGTCCCTGCCTTGTTCAAGAGTTTCAGACAGTTTTTGAAGTAACTCTAGTCAGTGGCCACCTTGGGTAAATATGCCCTATTGAGCCAAGTTCTGATCACAGACTCCTCCCTTTGGGTATGTAAGAGAGTGGGCAGGAAGCCAATACCTGCACGTCCCAATAGCAGGAGAGAGGGATCCCAGTCCTGCACAGCCCCCAGGCAGACAGCCAGGACACAGAGCGATTAGAACCACTTCTCTGCTTCTCCAGACTGAGGTCCCTAATCCATGTAAGTTCAATGGGTCTGATTTCACTTTTGATGAAGGAGTGTACATCCCTGCCCTCAGGGAAGACTCAAGATGGTAGTGCCCGACAGCTTATTTGCACGCATGAATAGATGTATGGTCACTATTTCAAGTGAAATTAAATCTTCCCCAGGGCTGGAGATTCAGCCAAAGCAGCCTGTGAGTACAAGAATCTTCCAAGACCACGCCCAATTCCTGCAGTGTGAACTTTTGCTCAGAAGTGCTAGAGGATTGCTGCTGTTGGCATGGGCACCATGTTCTGAACTGGCTCACAACTTGGCGCCAACCTTCTACCACTGCTGCTCCTCTGCACCCACTAAAGCTGCTCTCCCTCAGCCACAGGTGCTGCTGAGCAGCCCCGTCTACCTTATATTATAATTTTAATTTTAATTATAATTATAATTTTACACTTATTACTTTCTGTCTCCTCCCTCATTGATCATTTGTTTCTCTCAATACTGCCTTCACCCCCAAATGCCCTCCAGCTTTTTGCATTTTTCACTTCTCTCCAAATGAAGCAGAACATTCAAGTGGTGGCTCTATGCACATCACCTTCATTCTTTTTACAACTTATGTCAGTCAGGGTTTTCTCCAAATATTCCATTGAACTTTTTCTTTTTACTCCAGCTATTGTTCCATGTTCTCATTGCTCCTTTTTAAATCAAAATTCGAGAGATGTCTGCATGTTCTATCTCCACTTCAATAATTTTATTGGCTCTTCAGTTTATGTCTGTCAAGTTTTTGTGCCCACTGTTCCTTGTGTATAATATGTTCCACCTGTTCATTGTTCTTATTGTTTGTATTTTTTTTCTTTTGCAGTACTGAGGATTGAATGTAGGAATGTTCTATTTCTCCAGCCCTTTGCTAAAAATTTTGTTTTGAGACAGGGACTCAGTATATTGTCCAGGGTAGGCTTTAACTTGCACTTTTCCTGCCTCAGCCTCCTGAGTAGCTAGGTTTATGGCATATGCCACCCAGAATAGTAAAAACGCTCCATGTAAAAGAAGAAAAAACACTGCCTTGACCCCAAATTCCCCTCCAGCTTTTTGCATTTTTCACTTCTCTCCCAATGAAGCATTCAAGTGGTGGTTCTATGCACATTACCTTCATTCTCTTTACAACGTATGTCAGTCAGGGTTTTCTCCAAATATTCCACTGAACTTTTTCTTTTTACTGTCACTAGTGATCTATGTTTTGGTATATTTAATGTTTAGTGGTCACTCTAGTTAGCCTCAAGACAAGGCTTTTCCTTGTTTCCTCTTCCTTACTAGATATTGACTCTCTCTCTCTCTCTCTCTTTCTCCCTCCATTGCTGCTTCCTTTTTCTCTTTCTAAACTTTCCATGTTGGAGAACCCCCAGGATGGCCCTTGACCCTCCTCCCTTGCCCCTCTCTTTCTTTACATGTTCTAGTGTTCTTTTTTTTTTACCCCTTCTAGAGTCTGATGAGACTGATAAGTGTGTTTCTCATACTGATGTTTTTCATCTGTATATTTTAGCTAGTATTTACATCACTGTGATGAAAACAATGAAAAGAACAATGTATAGTCAGAATGCTTACCAGAAGCTCATGGTTTCAAAGGTCTCAGTCCACAGTGGTTTGCTTGATTACATGAGGTGAAGCAGTACCTTATAGCAGAAGGGCCCCCACCTGTGTGAGCAGGGAGCCCATATGGTCTATTATCAAAGGAATTTTCTTTTCTCTACCCTTGTTTCTGTAGTGCCTGTGGTCTTGAAAGTCCTTAAATTCCTTTGAGGGATTTTTCCTACTGTCTCTGTGCACTAGAATTGACAAGTAAGTTAATGTATTGAGGTCAGTAAGACATGAGACAGATGGAGGAGCTCATCAGGAGTAAGCGCTCTAGAGAGACAGAACAAATCAGTGCAAGGCATAATTGGGTGTTGGATTGTTCTGTTATTAAACACATGGTGACAAGACACTACATTTGATTAGTCTACATCAAAGGAGACTTTTTGTATTCATCCTCTAATTTTCTGTGACATCAAAAAGGTTTCAAATGAATAAGTATGAAGCACTTAACAAGGTATTGATGTCATAGGTGATTATTCAGAGATGAGCATAAATTTGTTAAGGGAGCTATGAGTGAGGTGGATGGCTTTAAAAGTGTGACTGAGGATTGGCCAGAAGATGAAGAGGTTAAGGGAGGTGGCTTTTTCTGTGGCTCTAAGTCTGGATGGGAAAATTCCACTTTATCTTCAGTTTATAGAGATGCATCCTAGGGATTGTATTTATGAACTTCTAGTGTGAGTTTTTGAAGCTTTTTTGCGGAGCTGAGTCCTGGGAGATTTGCGTGCGGGGGGGAAAAAAAAGGATTTTCCAGGGACGCAGCAGACTGGTTTTGCTTGCTCTTTATGGGCTGGCGCGGTGGTGGGATGTGGGCGGCCCCAGGGAGCAGCGAGTGGCCAGGAGCAGGGGTGGAAGTAAACAGGCACAGCATTCACATCGCTTCTGGGTTCCCATGCTTTATATAAACAGAGCATCAGGGAACTCATTTGCAGACACCCACCCAGCTCAGGCACTGCGTCTGGCCAGACGCAGTCCTGGGAAGTGGCTGGCAGTGGTCCCCAGTGGAACAGGCTGCTCGGCGGGAAAGCCAAGACACCATTCCCAGCATCAGGAAACAGCACTCTCTGGCTTTTTAGAGCAGGTTCTGAAAATTGCATCAGCCAACAGACACTGACATCAGTTTGATCCAGGAAGAGAACATCTTCACCAGGCCAAATCTCCACCTTGTTTAGGGGGACTTCAGTTTATGGAATAAAGGGAAGCAATCCCCAGCCCTGTCCACCAACCCCAGACAGAAGGATCACATGATAAGTTAAAGGCTCTGAGTCTTCTGCCACAACAGACAGTGTATGCATCTCCCAACAGAGGGAGACTAGAAAACATCCATACTCCCTGCTCATTAATTCCTCTGGCTTTAGCTCCACTGGGAGGCTGGCAAACTTCAGGGCTTACCAGAACCAGTCCTCTTCATGGAACCCACTCCTAGAAATCCCAGGACACCCTAGTCCTCTTTGTGAGATCACATAACCATAGCCTGAGAAACATTCATATCAAAACCCAGGACAATGATCATCTCCTCTCAAAGGACTCAGAGACGCCCTTACTGTCTAAAGTTCCAAGTTTTCATTAAGAATTTTTTACTTTTCATCTGATTTTGCATAGATACGTACATTGTTTTGCTTTCTTTTTTTTTTTCTTTTTTGCCTTCTGCTTTTATCTTGTTCTCAACATGCATTGGTGCATTAGCTGCAACAGTTTATTGGTTCATGGACATATAAAAATACTAGCCATTTTTGTTTTTTTTGTGTATTTTCTGAATCTTTTCATTCTCCTTTTCTATTTTTTATTTTTATTCTCATTTTTCTGTACCTGTTTGTTTTATGGTTTGTCCTTGTGTGTCTGTTCATTTCCTTGTCCTCCCTTCGGAAAGGAGGGATTCTGTTCAGTGCATTTAGTATCTGAAGTACTGTTCCTGACCTCCTTATTTTTACTATGTGTGTTTCTACCCTTATGCAAGGACCCACATCCTATTAATATGTCTTCTACCCTCCTACATTTTACCAATCCTATCCCTGCTTCCCCTAGGGCTTGTTTTTTAATGTTCCCCCTTTTTTTCTTTATTTTATTCTTTTACTTTCTTTTTGTTCTCCCTTTTTTTCTTTTCTTTCTCTTTTTTTCCTTGCTCTTTCTCTCCCCAGCAGATCCTATACCTCCTTCACTTTCTCACTGTCCACAATTGGTCAAGATAGCAAATTAGCTCACAATCTCCTGGGTGAAATGAATCATGCTTCAAATTAACCTCTTCTCCCCTATATTCTCTCAATTCCTAAACTATGATATTCTCTCTCTTACTTACTCAAAGGCTTTAACCTACTCATATCCTATTTTTATCTTTTCCTTATTCCTAACAGAATAGCTGAATCCATGCAAACACCTTCTAGTTCTTTTTTCTAAGTGAAGAGCTCCACTCTTTCTCCCTAAACAACTTCCTTGGATTTCTAGATTATATTTACCCCCATCTACAGAGGCCCTGCAAACTGAAATGAAGGCCATTCTTCAAAATGAATATTTGCTGGCTATCTTAACATATTATGAGAGCTCTCATGGAAGAAAAACACTCCTAAAATTGCTAATCACAATTATAACTGTTTTAGTTGAAACTGTTTAGTATATGTACCTATAGGCTCACATTTCTTCATTGACTGGACTGGCAGCCATGGATCTGTGCTTCCCAAGTAGCACCCCAGCCCAATGAAGCACAGGCATAAGAACCTACAATAACACTTATAACAGTAACTAACAGAGTTGATCTTCAAGACACATCCCCTGTATCTGAAAATAAGGAAAAGGGGAAATAACTCCCCTCCTCAACCTCACAGCTTTCCACCAAAGGACCCCATGGCTGGGGCCCTAGATGAAAAGCAAAGATATTGTATCAACATTATGCTTAGTAACTGAATCAAATAGTTGAAAGAAGAATTAAGGAGAAAGATCAGAGAATAATTTCAAGAGATGAGAGCCAAATTTTATAAGGAAATAAGGGAGCAATTCCAAGAGATGAAAGATCAGCTCTAAAAAGAATAAGAAATCCTGAAAAGAGATGTAGCAGAGATATCAGAATTGAAAAACATGGTTGGACAAATCAAATCTTCACTAGAAGATACTAACACCAGAGTAAACTCCACTGAAAATAGAACTTCAGGTCTTGAGGAACGCACATCAAATACTGAAGATAGGCTAAGCAATCTCGATTTCAACGGGGATAGACAAGAAAAGAAACTTTCAATATATGAGGAGAACTTCCAAATAATAGTTGACAAGATGAGAAGAAATACCCTGAGAGTCATTGGCCTGGATGAAAACTCCGAACAGCAAACAAGAAGCATTAAGAAACTTTTAAATGAAATCATAAATGAGAACTTCCCCCATCTTACTATTGACCTGTAATATCACATCCAAGAAGCTTATAGAACACCAAACTGGCCTAATCAAATGAGAAATTCACTAAGACATATCATTTACAAAATGAATAACAGAGAAATTAAAGAGAGAATTCTAAAAGCAGCTAGAGAAAAGCCTCAAATCACATTCAGAGACAAAACAATTTGGATCACTGTGGATTTTTCAGATCAAACAATGAAGGCAAGAAGAGCTTGGAAAAGTATTTTTCAAGTTTCAAAAAATAGCAATTTTCAGCCAAAAATGATATACCCTGCCAAACTCAGCTTTAAATGTGACAGGGAAATTAAATACTTCAATGATAAACTCAAGTTAGCAAGAAACATGAATACAAATCCTGCACTACAGAATATTCTCAAAGATATTCTCCATTTAAAAGAAAATACTAATGATACCCTAAATCCTTAAAAAAGGGTGAGTCAATAACAAGATTATAAACAAAATGACTTCCAAGATGACTCAAAACTCTGTAATAGTCACAAAGTCTGAGGCTCAGCCTTCCACATCTATTCTATCTGAATGTGAATGGTCTCAATGCACAATTAAAAGACACAGACTGGCTCACTGGATCAAAAAAAAAAAAAAATCCAACAGTATGTTGTCGACAGGAGACACACTCAACACTCAAAATAAGACACAGGCTGAACGTGAAAGGCTGGCAAAATATCTACCAGGCCTGTGGCCAAAAAAGCAAGCTGGTGTGACAATCCTACTTTCGGATAAAATTAATTTCCAGCTAAAACTAGTCAGAAAGGACAAAGAGGGTAACTTTATCATAATAAAAATGACAGTCCACCAAGAAGATAAAATGATAATTAACATTTATGCCCCCAATTACAACCCCCCAAAAACATATGGAAAAATACTTAAGGACATTAATCCCCTCATTGATCTCAACACAATAATACTGGGGGACTTCAACACACCACTACAAAATCTTGATAGATCATCAGAACAAAAAATCAATAAAGATATCTCCAATCTGAGCAACTCTATTAATGAATTGGGCTTAATAGACACCTATAGAATATTCCATCCTAAGGCAGCTGAATTTACCTTCTTCTCAGAAGCTCATGGATCCTTCTTTAAAGTAGACCACATCCTAGCTCACCGAGGTAATTTTAAGAAATACAAAAAAGTGGATATAATTCCATGTATTCTGTCAGATCATAATGCTATGATCTTAGCAATCAACAAGAGAAACAATAGAACCTTCTCAAATACTTGGAAATTGAATAATTCCCTCCTAAACAAAGGATGAATAAAAGAGGCAATAAGAGCAGAAATCAAGAAACTCTTGGAATTGAATGATAATGAGGAAACAACATACTGAAATCTCTGGGACAGTATGAAGGCATTCTTAAGAGGTAAATTTACAGCACTGAGTGCATACATCAAAACTCTAGAAAGAGCCCAGATAAATAGCCTTATGCTACAACTCAAACACCTACAAAAAGAACAATCCAACCCCAAAGCTAATAGAAGACAGGAAATTACCAAAATCAGTGCTGAATTCAATGAAATTGAGAACAAAAAAACTATACAAACTATTAACAAAACTAAGAGTTGGTTCTTTGAAAGTGTGAACAAAATCAACAGACCTATTGACAACCTCACTAATAGGAAAAATGAAATGAAGCAAATCAACAACAACAACAAAAAAGATGAAAATGGGGATATCACCACAGACTCATCCAAGATCCAGAAGATTATCAGAACCTATTTTGAAAATTTATACTCTGCCAAGTTTGATAATCTGGAGGACATGGACAGGTTCTTGGACATATACAACATCCCCTCCTTAACACAGGAGGACATTGAAAATCTAAACCAACTTATCACAGATAGCAAAATTGAAACTGCAATCAAAGCTCTTCCAAAAAAGAAAAGCCCAGGAATGGATGGATATACGATGGAATTCTACCAAGCCTTCACAGAAGAGCTAACACCGATCCTCTACAAGCTCTTCCAGGAAATTAATAGAGTGGGAACACTCCCAAACACTTTTTTTATTGAGAAATTTATTTGTTGAACAATCATACAAATTTTAATAAAATAATATGTAATGTATATAGATTCTGAAAATTGGATTTACCCCCAAGAGTGGTCCCAAACACTTTTTATGATGCAAATATTATACTGATAGCAAAATCCAACAAAGACATGTCAAGAAAAGAAAACTACAGACCAATTTCCCAGATGAACATTGATTCAAAAATCCTTAATAAAATTCTAGCTATTAGGATACAAAAGCACATTAAAAAGATAATACATCATGATCAAATGGGCTTCAGTCCAGGAAAACAAGGCTGGTTCAACATATGCAAATCAATAAATGTAATTCACCACATAAACAGAATTTAAAACAAAAATCATATAATCATCTCAATTGATGCAGAGAAGGCATTTGATAAAATTCAATACCACTTTATGCTCAAAACACTGGAAAAGATAGGGATCAAGGGAACATATTGAACTATGTCAGATCCGTTTATGACAGACCCACATTCAACATTCTCCTCAATGGAGAAAAACGGAAAGCATTTCCACTGAATTCAGAAACAAGACAAGGCTGTCCACTGTCCCCACTCTTCTTCAATATAGTCCTTGAAATCCTTGCCAGAGCTATCATGCAAGACAAGGAAATCATAGGAATTCATATAGGAAAAGAGGAAGTTTTTTTATGGAAATAGAATTACAGTTGTGGGGGAAACATTATCAAACCATCAATAGTCAATGTATATATATTTAGTTATCCAGAGCTAATGCCAAATCATGGATGCCCAGCTTGGGTTTCCCCTGTTGCTGTTCCCCCAGAAGTACTCCTGTGTTAAATGGGTAACTCATGGAGAAATGACATCTGTTTCTGAGATGGTTCCCCCATCTTCCCACTCCCCAATCTCCTAGGAGTTCTTCCTACCTCCTCTCCCCTCCCCATCCCCCACCCTACGTCTCCTAGTAACCTAGGGAGCCCTCAACCTAATGCATTGAGAATCATACAATTTGAAGTTATTGTTAGCTTAGCCATCTAACATATTGCTTCCCCCATATATTCTAGCTTCCACAGATGAGAGGTACCATTCGGCCCTTAAGTCTCTGAGATTGGGATACTTCATTGAGCATAATTCTTTCCATATCCACCCACTTGATTTCAAAAGCCATAATAGCATCTTCTTGAATGGCTGAGTAGTATTCCATTGAGTATATATACCAAAGTTTTTGTATCCATTCATCGAGTGTGAGGGGCATCTGGGTTGGTTCCGTAAATTGAGCTGCTATAAACATTGATGAAGCCACGTCACTATAATATGCTGATTCTAACTCTTTTGGGAAAAATACCCAGGAATGGGATATCTGGGTCATCAGGTGGTTCCATCCTTCATTTTTTGAGGATTCTCCACACTGCTTTCCAGAGTGGCTGAATCAGTTTGCAGTCCCACCAGCAGTGTAACAGTGTTACTCTTTCCCCGCAGCCCCTCCAGCGTCTGTTATTGTTAGAATTTCTCATTTTTGCCACTCTAACAGGAGTGAGGTGGTATCTCATGGAAGTTTTGATTTGCATTTCCTTTATAACTAGTGATGTAGAGCATTATCTCATATATTTGTGGGCTTTCTGGACTTCCACTGGAGAGAAGTTCCTTTTTAGTTCTTTAGCCCATTTATTGATTGGATTATTTGTGAGTTTGGACTTTAGTTTCTTTAGTTCCCTGTATATTCTTGATATTAGCCCTCTGTCTGAGGTGTAGCAGGCAAAGATTTTCTCCCATTCTGTAGGTTCTCTCTTGATGCTCTTGACTAGATCTTTAGCTGTGCAAAAACTTTTTAGTTTAATTGCATCCCATTCATTTACTCTTGATTTTACAGCTTGAGCCATGGGAGTTTTGTTAAGGAAGAAGCTGCTGACTCCTATAAGCTGTAGTGTTGACCCTACTTCTTTTTCAAGTAAGTTTAAAGTTGTTGGCTTAATATCCAGGTCTTTGATCCATTTTGATTTAATTTTTGTGCAAGGTGAAAGATAAGGATCCAGCTTCAGCTGTCTACGCATGGCTGTCCAATTTGTCCAACACCATTTGTTGAGCAGGCTTTCTTCCACACTGTACTTTTGCCCCCTTTATTAAATATCAAATAGTTAAAGATATGGGGGCTTGTCTCAGGAACTTCTATTCTGTTCCACTGATCCTCGATTCTGTTTTGATACCAATACCATGCTGTTTTTGCTACTATGGCTCTGTATTATAATTTCAGGTCAGGGATTGAGATACCCCCCTACTTCTTCCTTTCTATAGAGTAATGTTTTGTGTGGTCTGGGTCTCCTCTTATTCCATAGGAACTTGAGAATTGCTTTTTCTATATTTGTGAAAAACGCCATAGGTATCTTGATGTGGATTGCTTGAATTTGTATAGGGATTTGGGTAGAATGGCCATCTTGATTATATTGATTCTGCCTAACTATGAGCATGGAATGTTTTTCCATCTACTAAGGTCTCCTGTAATTTCTTTTTTTAGTGTTTGATAGTTTTCTTTGTAGAGGTCCTTAACATCTTTTGTAAGGTTAATGCCCAAGTATTTCATTTTTTTGGAAGTGATGGTGAATGGGAGAGATTTCCTGATTTCTTCTTCTGTGGATTTGTTGCTGGAATAAAGAAATGCTAATGATTTACTGGAGTTGATCTTGTAGACAGCTACTTTACTGAAAGTACCTATAAGTTCTAGGAGTTTTCTGGCTGATGTTAATGGGTCTTCTAGGTATAGAATCATGTCATCAGCGAATAGAGATAACTTAACTTCCTCTTTTCCAGAGGTTATCTCTATTCGCTGATGACATGATTCTATACCTAGAAGAATCAATAACCTTGGCCAGAAAACTCCTAGAGCTTATAGGCAATTTCAGCAAAGTGGCTGGCTAGAAGATCAATTCCAGTAAGTCAGTAGTTTTCCTTTACTCCAGCAACAAATCTGCAGAAGAAGAAAGATTAAAAGATATAATACAATAAATTCTTTTTTTTAAAAGAGAAAGAGGGAGAGTGAAAAAGAGAAAAAGAATCATTGCTCTGACACTTTGTTGTGTATTCGGTAATGGGGCACAAACTCACGTCCTTGTGCATGCCAGGCAAGCACTGGAACCACTGAGCTGCTGCTCTAGCCCAGATATAATCAAATTCTTGAAAGTCACAAACTACTCACACTCAAATGAGATGAAAGAAATTATCTGAATGCCCTGCAACCATTATAGAAAATTAATTCATAATGTGAATTCTACTGACAAAAAAATTCATATTATGAATTTTATCAAGAAAACAGTATGTGTTAATAGTGTTTTCAAGATTCATGGCAATCTTTACTAAATTTCATTTTTTTGCTGAAAGGAAAATTGTATCAAGAACTGAAATGACATATTAGCCTTTAATTTATCTCCTGAGCATAAGAAGTTTGCTGCTTTTATGTATTCTACTTCTTTGTCTAGTGGCCAGAAAACTGGAAGTGCTTTTTTCACTTCTGCTTTGTCTTCTGTACATCCTGTAAAAGAGTAATAATAATATGAATCATTCTCTCTTTCTATTTACCCAAGATTTGTGTGTGTGTGTGTGTGTGTGTGTTGCTGTTGTTGTTGTTGTTGATTTGTGTTCTTTTTTTGTTTTTGCTTGCAGTGCTTGGGATGGAACCTAGGACCTTCTGTGTCCTAGGTAAACTATCATTGAGCTACCACCCCAGCATTTGATCGAGGCCTGATCATTAAGTCTTTCTGTTTGGAAGAGCTATCTCATTGTGAGTCAATGAGAAGAATTTTTAGATACCTTGGTAAGTTCTTTAATTGAAATTTAAAAGTCATAACCAAAACTCTAGGTCCACACATAAATATTTCTAATCTCATTAGTTCCTCTATCTGACATAAATACCATTAACAAGTATTTACTTGTGGAAATGCTTAAATACTGAATTGTCTTATAATTACTAATCTGGATTAGTATATCATATTCACATCTAGTTTCCCTAATAAACAAAAGAATAGGGCAGGATATTTGGAATTGACATATTTCAGAGATCTCTGAAATTATTTATAAACTTTTTTTATATTATTTAAAGAATTTTAAAAAGAAACTTGGTCATCCCCAAGATATAACTTTTATTTAGGAAAGTATGCATTTATCTCCTCTATAAATTCATGCTAAGAAAGATAAAAATAATAATAATGATTATGATAACAAGAATTTCAATGTGGCTCTTGTTTTGGGTAAATAATGAGGTGCTATGCTCCAGAAATGCCACTGAACAATTAAAAACAATACGTTATTTCTAACAACATGGAAGAAGCTAGAGGACATAATGCTAAGTGACATAGGCAAGGTACACAAGAACACTATGATCTCATGTATATGATGTATCAAAAATTCACATTCACGGGAGGGGAGAGTCAGGAATTGGTATATTATGAAGTAATTGGAGGATTGGTGGTAAAGGGTACAAATTTTCACTTACAAATGGAATACCTTATGTAACTTGGAAATTCTAAACTAATATACAACATAGTGCCTACAGTTAATAATACTGTATTGTATATTTGATTTATTTTGTACTGGGGGTGGAACCGGTACACTATACAGCTGAACTGTACCAGTAGCCCTTTCTATTTTTTCATTTTTAAGACAGAGTCTCCCTATGTATCCAAGGCAAGCCTTAAACTTGCAATCTCCTGTCTCAGTCTCCAACTTGCTGGGATAATATGTAAATGCCACTGCACTTGGAATGTATTTGAAATTTGATAAGAGATCCCATCTCAAGTGTTCTTCCCATACTTACAAAAAATAGGGAACTGTGGAGGTGATGAATGTGTTAATTAACCTGATCAAGGTAATCATTTTACAATGTATACATATCAAAAGATCACATTAGATAAGTTATATATATTTATTTTAATATAACATAAAGCTCATTATCTTTACTATATATAAGCTTAATATCTTTCTACTATGACAGTCGGGATGAAAAAATAAAAACATAGGAGTTAACATTACAATACCCCAGACTGTTTTAAGAGTTTTCCATGTACTAACTCATTCATTCTCCATAGCAATCCTATGATCAGTTACTGTTCATTAGTCTCCATTTCCTAGATAAACAAACTGAGCTTTGGAGAAGTAACTTGCTGAAGGTCAAGGAAAAAGGATAGAGAATTGTCTGGTACATATTATTAAGAAATATTTAACTTGTTCTTACCAAAGCATCCATTTCGTTACTCAAATTTTGGTCATCCACAAGGCCAAGGTGGGCATATATTGCCACAAATATGCCATCAACAGAAAATATTTTTTTGAAATCCAAACTTCTTTCAAATCATTGGCTATGGCAATTAGCATCAGCCGTACAAAATGACTAGTTGGCACCATTTCACGCAGAACTATATCATGGAGGGGAGTCTAAAAAAAGTTTAAAATTAAATGAATGCTGGCCATTTTCCCAAGTTATTGCATACAATGTCTAACCTAGAAAAACCCAAAGACCAATTAGTATGTTCCTTCAGTGAGCACACATTTCCCTTAGAAGTCCCTGTAGAGACTAACAGGGATATATAAACTTCTGTAATATTTTAAATTTAGCGTTAAAAAAGTTATTGGTCTTTACTGAGCAAGAAGGAGGAAGCAGGTGGTATCTCAATTCCTGACCTGAATTTATTCTATAGGGCTATAGTAACAAAAACATGGTATTGTTATCAAAACAGATCTGAAGACCAGTGGAATAGAATAAAGGATTCTGAGATGAACCCCACTACTTTTAACTATCTGATATTTGATAAAGGGGGCAAAAGCATAGTGTGGAAGAAAGCCTGTTCAACAAATGGTGTTGGACAATTTGGACAGCCATATGTAGACAACTGCAATTGGACCCTTACCTTTCAACTTGCAGAAAATTTAAATCAAAATGGTTCAAAGATCTGGATATTAAACCAGCAACTTTACAATTGCTTGAAAAAAAGTAGGATCAATACTACATGCCATAGGGGTCGGCACTGCCTTCCTAAACAAGACTCTAATGGCGCAAGCAGTAAAGTCAAGAATAAATGAATGGGATGTAATTAAACTGAAAAGCTTTTGGACAACTAATGAATTGGTCAAGTGTGTCAAGAGAGAGTCTACAGAATGGGAGAAAATCTTTGCCTATTACACCTCGGACAGAGGGCTAATATCCAGAATATACAAGGAACTCAAGAAAACTAAACACCAAAATCACAAATAATCCAATCAATGAATGGGCTACAGAACTAAAAAGAAACTTCTCAGAAGAGGAAGTACAGAAAGCCCATAAATATATGAGAAAATGCTCTACATCATTAGCAATAAGAGAAATGCAAATGAAAACTTCACTGAGATTCTACCTCACACTTGTCAGAGACACAAAAATGAAGAACATGAACAATGACAGATGCTGGAGGGGCTGTGGGAAAAGAGGAACACTGTTACATTGCTGGTGGGACTGAAAACTGGTACAACCACTCTGGAAAGCAGTGTGGAGACTCCTCAAAAAATTAGGGCTGGAACTGCCTTTTGACCCAGATATCCTACTACTGGGTATCTTCCCCAAAAAAGTAGAAATGGCTTACTACAGACATACAGCTTCATCAATGTTTACAGCAGCCCAATTTACTATAGATAAATTATGGGACCAACACAGATGCCCCTCACTTGATGAATGGATCCCAAAACTGTGGTACATATATACAATGGAATACTACTTGGCTATTAGAGAAAATGATATTATGGCATTGATAGCCAAATGGATGGAGATGGAAAAATTACGCTAAGTGAAATATTCCAATGTCAGAGACTCAAGGGCCGAATGTTTTCTCTCATTTGTGGAAGCTAGAATACAACTGGAAATAGTATGATAGATGGCTAAGCTAATAATATCCTCAACATGTATGAATTTTTACGTGAACAGGGGGAACCTTGCCTAGGATGCTGGGAGAGGTAGGGAGGGTGACAGGGGGGGGGACAGGAAAGATATCAAGGAGA
>PVKS010036475.1:0-19334 GCA_004027875.1 Aplodontia rufa | reverse complement strand
TAGACCCTGGCCATTGAGAAAGGAGGTCTATTATCATGTGTTAAATCCAGAAAAGGTGTAATGTTATACAACATAATCCTTTTTTAGAGAGATTGTGGGAAGGGGAAGGGAGGGATAAGGGTGGGTAATTGGGGGGCACTCCTGGGGGTAATTCTAATATCCAGATCTATACACATTTTATATTATTTTTGTTAAAAACTTGTATGGTTGTTCAAAAATAAATCTCTCAATAAAAAAGGGGCAGATTACTAGGGTACACTTGTACAATGGAATAGTATGCAGTCATTAAGATTATCATGGGCCCAAGGAAAAAGAAATCTAATGGACACTTGTACATAAATGTTCACTTCTTTATAATAGCCCCAAGGAAACAACTCAAATATCAGTTAGATATTTGTGAGTAGATAAACAAATTGTGGTATATCCATCTAGTAGAATGCTATTCAGAATTTTTTTAAAAAAAGATTAAATACTATTGATATAAGCGACAATATGAACCTCAAACTATTATGGTGAGCAAAAGAATACAGACAAAGTACATAGTATGAGATTTCATTTAAAGAAAATTTTAGTACAAACTAATTCCTTTTTTCAGCATTTGGAATTGAACCCAGGAACACTCCACCACTGAGCTATATCCCCACCTCTTTTTTAATTTTTGATTTTGAGACAGGGTCTCACAAAGTTCTAAGATTGGCCTCAAACTTGTAATCCTCATGCCTCAGCCTCAAGTAGCTGAGATTACAGAGGTGTGCCACTATGTCCAACTAGTGCAAAACAATCTACTGACACAGCAAATCAGTAGTTGGCTGGGATGGCAGGGTAGAAAAAGAGATGGCAATGGGGACAGAAAGCAAAATCACAAAGAGACACAAAGAAACTCTTAGGGTTGATGGGAGTGATCTTTATCTTGATAGCAACATTCCTTCTACAAGTACATACAAACGTTAAAATCAAAATATATCCTTTAAATATGTGTGGTTTACTACTCTATGCCAGTTATATCTCAATAAAACTGTTAAAATGAAAAAATGACCTTGGATAAAAATGATGACATAAAAAGTATTCATATTAAAACAGCAGATTGAAAAACACTAAAATAAAAGTTCAACTTTAAATCAATATGTACAATATGAGTCCAGATACCCATAAAAATTCACAGATTAATGATCAAAATAAAAATCCCAAATGTTAACTGATGTTTATTTCAGTGTCTGCAAATAACAATAATCTTCCTTCCTTCCTTCCTTCCTTATCATCTGTGTCTTCAAATGCTGATGACGAGTATATATTACTTCTGTAATATGGAAAATAAGTAGCTGAAACATCACAGATGGTACCTTATCCTTATGCTACATGCCAGGAAAAAATGGCAGAGGCCAGTCGTTCTCTTAGGTTTTTTTTGTTTTTGTTTGTTTTTTTTTGTTGTTGTTGTTGTTTGTTTTTAGCATTCTGGGAGTTTCATGAAGCTGCCTCAGGGGTTAGCCCAGAAGGAAAACCAGGATACACATGCCAGTCTTCGTTTCGCCTCTAAGTTGAGCTGTTGTTTTCATTTAAGGAACAAATTTGAAGATCTGAAGTGGGCTAATTACTGATGTCTGAGGCAGTTAGGGAACGTTTCATGGTGAAGACAGAAGTTAGTAGGAAAGATGGGCCTTTACTAAGCAAAAAACACAAAGTGGATCTTCTAGAAAAGTCTGAGCAAAAATAATAATAGAACCTATTTCCCTCTGTAGCATGTGTTTTTCCTATACTCATTACTATTCAAATCTTCACTCAGGTGAAAGCTAGCTACTAAAATGCCCCTGGCCACATCCAAGGCCTACACAAGATTACTCTGGCTAAGAATCCAAAGGACTCAGTAGCAGTGTGAAGGGGGAAAGGTGCTGAAAACTATAAACTTTTATTTCCCTTCCCAATTCCCATCAGGCCTTCTCCCCCATTTTTATTTTCTCAAGGTAATATGAATTTCTTTGCTCACATAACTTGGAGCCCCTGTGAACCCTCAAATAGATCATTGTTCTCCTAGAGCTACCACATAAAGAACTGAAAATCTGGAAGGAGCACCTCAAATCATCACCTTCATGCAAAATTCTCCAAAGAACCTTTTGGATCTTTTTTCAAAGGGTCCTTGGTTATGCTTGAGTCTGTTGCAATAAACTTATATAACCTTTTTGGAACCAACCAAGTGAAGCCTAAGAAGGGCGTGTGGCATGAGCTAATACCAAGGCATGCATGAGGCAATGAGCTGGCTTTAAAAAGATTCAACCAAAAGCCCAGGAGCCAACATGTGCTGCATGGACCAAGGAATATGCATCGGAGTTACTAGCTCCTTGGTCTTCATAATCCCAGCTCAATACCGGACAAAGTTTCTCTGCTGCCATTGAAATATGAGTGTCTTCTTAAGTTCACATTTTGGAAACAACTGAAAGTATAAAACAGACCAAAGCTTGCCAAGCTAAGGAAAAAGCAGCTGATTCATTTCTGGCTGATGTCCAGCTGCAAGGCTTTCTTACATGACAGCCAGGAAGCAATAAATCAGGTACAATAGGGTCCTGTTCATGTAGGGATTTTCTCTGCAAAGTGTTGTTCTTCAAGTTAAATGGTCACAGATAATTCAACTTTGGAATAACTTGAAACAGCATTTTCATCTGCTTCAATCTGATTTCTAATTAAAATAGAGAATTATTTGTCTAATCCAGCACTCCACTGGCAAACTAAGATATTCTCTGAAAGATTTTAAAAGCATAGCTATGGACTAAGCAATGGATTTCTGACAGACTAGAGAAAATTGTTTTCATCCCTTTGGAGAGAGACATTCCTGTTAAAATTGCAGCTTTAAATGCAGACTGTAGGACCAAGAAAAAGTGTCAGTTGAATGCATTGATATTTCTCAGTTTAGAAGAGAGTGAATGGTTAAAATAAAACTAATTTATCCAAAAAGTTCCATTATCGGTGTAGCCCAAGGACTCTTTATAACAACTTAACACAGTGTTTGTATTTGCAGCTGTTTATTTTCTAAGTTAATGCTTCCCAATCTTTCGTGTGAAAATACACATGGAAAATGATCACATTTGTAGGGCACGTGGGGTAAAGTGATGGGGCTGCTCATAGGAGGCCCCACTTAGACACCCGAAGGGTCATAGGGTCAGTTGCACACTTGCAGCCAACTTAGGACCAGATGGGACACAATGCTTCTGGCTGGGATACACAATTTGTTTCCAGATGGCTTGTTCCTGAGTGGTTTAGCAGGTGCTTTCAAACATGGCTGCACGTTGGACATACCCAAGGAACTGTCAAATTCTGACGACCAGGTCCCACTTCCAGAAATCTTAATCGAATTCATTTGGGGTGTAATCTAGACATTAGGATTTTTAAAAGCTCTGCAGGCAATACTGATTCACAGCGAAGGCTGAGAAGCACTATACTAAAACAGAGGTCACCAGTAAGTTACAAATAAAGTTTTATTGGAACACAGACACAATTTGTTTATATATTGCCTGTGGCAGCTTTTGTGCTGCTGTGGCAAAGTTTACCGGTTACAACAAAGAATTTATAATCTGCAAAGCCAAAGATATTTATTATCTGGTTTTTTACAGTAAACATTTGCTGAGCATGTTTTAAAGCTTCAGAAAGACTTTCAATGTCATGGGGAAATTAATTGTAGGAGGACTTTTGCTCAAAAGAGTGGCAGAATTAAGGGTTTCTTATAAGGAAAAAATATTCAGAGTATATAAATATTAGGTACTATGAAGGTAAGCAAGCCTTCACTAACTTTCCTGCTTTCCCCCCAGTATGCAAGGTATATGCTGCTCTCAGGTTTTTGTTAAATGAGACAAGGAGTAGAGATACAGAACTCAGGGTGAAGGAAAGACTAAGCTGGTTCATGTTAGAAAAAGTAGGAAGCTGTTCTTAAGAAGAAACACTCAAAAAAGGAAAAGGCTACAAGTGAGAGAAGAGGCAAGGAGGAATGATTCTTAGGGAAGAGTTTGGAGAAGTTTCTAAAAAGGGGGCTGTGGAGCTGTCACCCTGTGATGAGTGGCACTGCAGAAGTAGATGATTCAGGTGATTTTTAGAAACTTGGCTGTCTGATACGAATCATATTCCCCTTAGTCTAAGAGACTTCTATAAAATAATATACATTTTCCATACCTTTTTGGACACCAGATTAGTCTTTTTGTAACATTACTCCATACTGTGATGGCCACGAAGGAAGCTGGAAATGTTTAGGCAATAAGATGAATGCATCTTCAAACCACCAATCTTTAACAACATCATAGAAGTTGAAATAGAAAACCCATTCCCCACTTCACTGTGAGGAACAGAACCCAGCACAGAAGTGATTGTCCAAACCAATATTATCACTAAAGTAACAGCCTTGCATAATTGGTCTCCTTTCAGATTTCAGATTGCCATCTCCCTGGGATCTAGGCCTTTCAAAAGTGGAGGAAAGAACTGGAGTGAATATAAATGCTTGCCCCTGCAGAGGCAATTCCAGAATTATCAGCAAACATACCACTCATTTCCTGGCTTGTCAATTCTCCCAACAAGAGAGGAGTGACTTAGGAGCCAACATTCCTCAAGGTTCTGCATGACCTGATGAATATGGCAATGACCTAGGCCCAACACGATCAAGGGGCTCTGCAGCCTTAGACCAAGGATCAAATTGAAGGTTAAAGGCAGGAAACCAATCTGAGTGTAGGATTTCATTCTGAAAAGAAAATAAATTTGTACTTAAAAGTAGCAAAATCATTTGAGTTTTGTGCAGGGTGAGAGATATGGATTTCATTTTTCTGCATATGGCTGTCAGTCTTCCCAACACCATTTGTTGAAAAGGCTGTCTTTTCTCCATGATATATTTTGCCACCTATGTCAAATATAATATGACTATAGATTTTTGGTTTTGTCTCTGAGTCTTCTCTTCTATTCCATTGGTCTTATTGTCTATTTTGATACCAATACCATGCTATTTTTGTAACTATAACTCTGTAGTAAATTTTCAGATCCGGTATTGTGATGCCTCCTGCTTCACTAAGTATCGCTTTCACTGTTCTGGGTCTCTTATTCTTCCAAATGCATCTAAGAATTGTTTTTTCTATACCTGAGAAACAATGTCATTGGTATCTTGATGGGGTTGCATTGAATCTGTATAGCACTTTTGGCAGAAGGACCATTTCGACCCAACTATCCCACTCATGAGTATTTTTCCAGAAGATGTAATTTAGCATACTACAGTGACACAGCTACATCAATGTTTATAGAAGCACAATTCACATTAGCTAAATTATGGAATCAACCTAGATGCCCATCATTGGATGAATGAATCAACACACACACACGCACGCGCGCACGTGCACACACACACACACACATACACCGTGGAATTCTAATCAGCTATTTAAACATATTAAATTGTGGCTTTTGCTGGTAAATTGATGGAAATGGAGAAAAACATGCTAAGTGAAATTAGCCAAACCCAGAAACTCAAAGGCTGAATGTTTTCTCTCATATGTGGAAGCTAGTGTACAATATAGGAAAGAGTAAGAGAACAACAAGTTTAGACAACAGACTCATCAAACATGAATTACCAATTGAACTGGGGGCAACCTCACAGACTAGGGGTGGGGATATAGAGAGGGAAAAGGGTGAATGAGGGTGGAAAGGTTAAAGCAGAGGGGGAATATATGATGTGTGCATGTATGAAAGTGTAACAACAAACCCTTCAATATGTAAAGCTATAATGAAAATTTTGTTTTTTAAAACAAGTAGGAAAATAAGTATATATTTTCTTATATGTTAAAATTGAGAATATAATTGCCATATTTATTAATTCTTAAATGAACAATAAAGACACAAGCATTGGTTTTTCTTTTGGCACAATTGTTCTGGCAAAATTGTTAATTTTGTGTGATCCTTTATTCACAGTTGACTTGCATGTATAGCCCATATATAAGGTCATATTTACAAAAACATTTGCAGATGCCACCGATTTCCTCAAAAGTGTCTCTGAAGTTTTCTTATTCAAATTGTTTTTGAGCCCCATATTCTGATATCAGCCTTGTTCATTTTCTCTTTTTCGGATTCTTCTTTTGGCACTGCCAGTGGTTTGAGCCAATCTCCAGAATCAGCAGCTTTGTGAACTCCTTCATGTTAGCAAGCTTTGCGATTTCAGTTTAAAAACTATTTGTGATGCATCATTAGATTTTACAGCATCCACATTTATGACACAGTTACTTACAAGCTCCTTTGCTAAACTATGAACTCTTTAATGGAGAGGGTGTGATTTATTTATCTTCTATCACCAATGATTTTCATAAAGTAGTTGCCAATTAGCATTAGCAGAATTTAATGATTTTTCATGTAAGATCTTTATCTTCAAACAGTGAGCAGCGAAGACACTGACATAATATTTGATTGAGGAAAAACTTTATTAGGTAGTCCATTTCTTTGCATCCTTTTAAAATGTTATGTTGATTTTTGCTTCCCTGTCTGATTGTGAGTATTTGGACAATAAATATTTGAACCCCAAGCACTCGCTGATCTTGGTTAATTACCAACTTCTTTAATTGAAGGACTACACCACAACTAACAGGTATCAATTAATAGTGACTGAATTGAATGCCATTCAGTTAAGATTTTCATGTTCCAATATTTCCAGGCCAACCAGAACCACACTGTAAGCAGCACAAAGTACAGTTAGACCACTGGCAAGACCAGAAAGATCGTTTACAAGTGACTTTGGTCACATGCAAGGTTTTGACAAATGTTCTTTGAATTGAGAAATGGATCTTCAAGCAAGACAGAAAAGGTTTGATTTTTACCTATAACCCTGCATGAAGTCTTGAATGACCAGAGTAATTCCTGGTCATCTTCTTTTCTCTCTCTCTCTTTTTTTTTTCTATTTCTGTCTTCATGTTCCTTTGCCTTTCTTTCTCCCTTTTTCCATAAAGAAGTTAGCATTAAGCCAGGAGTGATGGCACATGCCAAAAATCCTACCAGCTCAGAAAGTTGAGGCAGGAGGATCTCAAGTTCAAAGCTAGCCTTAGCTGGGGCTGGAGCAGTAGCTCAGTGATGCCTGGCATGCACAAGAATTTGAGTTTAGACCCCAGCACCACGTGCGCAACAAAGTGTCAGAGCAACGAAGGCCACAACTAAATAAAATTGATTCTCTCACACTGTCTTTTTCTCTCTTTAAAGAACAGAAACTGTTAGCCTCGGCAACTAAGCAATTTACAAGACCCTGTCTCAAAATCTCAAAATTAAAAAAAGAAATTAAAAATAGGCTGGGGATGTCACTCAGTGGTTAAACACCCCTGGGTACCAAAAAGAAAAAAGAAGAAAGAAAGAATGAAAGAAAATAAAAGAAAGAAAGAAAGAAAGAAAGAGAGAGAGAAAGAAAGAAAAGAAGAAAGAAAGAAGAGTCAGCATTAACATCCTGAAACACCAGGCCCTTGCTAGCAAGGGCCAAATATGTCAATGTCCATGATAATAGAGATCCAAGATACCCCCAAAGAAAAGATACTTGCTAATCCGCGCATTGTGTGTACATGCTTACTGGGAGATGGTTTAACGTGCTCATTCCTTCCCCTGTCTTTAGGAGATTGTCAGGCTTTTGGCTTGTTTGCTGACTCTTGCCCTTTTGCAGACAGCCGTAAATGCAAAGCCCTCAAACAGCAAACTCTGCTGGTCTCCTTTAGAAGGTCCCCTCTAGAGGAGGTCAGGAAGATGGGAGATAAGGGTTCTTTCCCCTCCCCCTAGAACTTAAATACACAAATTAAAAAGCACATTAACTCTTTGTTTAAAGGAGAAAAACAAAATGCCACAAAAAGCAAGATCAATTCAAATGCAGTTTAGGCTAATGAAGGAGCTGTGTCCTTTCACTATTTGTTCTAGGGGCTTTTCAGTCAGTTAGCTTTGGCAAAGCTTCTAAACAAAGACAGTAATTACCAAATTTTAAAAAATGCCTTCAGTGCATTGTCTGTGTTCACAGTTTGGCATGAACGGATTTATGATCCTTTCATTCCAATAGGAACTACCAGGCCGCCTTTCACTTCAAATAGCCTATTCATCTCCCCATAAAAACAGGGAAAATCTACTAGCAGAATACTCTGCCTCAGCAACCCAAGCTGCAGACAGCAGGAGTCAGCCTCCTGCCGTGGCACAAGGATAACTACACAACAAAACTCTAAAACCCTCTTCCACAATTTTTGGAAAAACAGCAATTACTTGGTTCCAGTTCCTTTTACTACTCTGTATCTTTTATCCAGAATTAACTAAATTCCATTGTGTCTAAAATGGTCAAGATGCAGATTACAGGAGAGAATTTATGCTTAAAGAATGATGTATGGCTCCTAGTCAGATCCATAGATTAATACTTTCTGTTCCTTAGGGGGAAATAATAGAGAGGTGTTTTGTTTGGTTTGGCTGAATAAATAAAGCATAAAGAATCAATTTATCAGAAACAACCTAACTGGCAGTAACTTACTTGCCTCCCAGTCTCCATTTGCAATGCATTATTTTTTCTACCCTCTATCCCATACTTGAAGGAAATGTATATGTTCATATAAACCATATATTACAATAGCATTCATAAAGGATGGATCCATAAGGGAAGTCTCTAGAGAAAATTCAGATTCCTCATGCAGAACTTTGTGCTATGGTATAATACAGAGCATGTTAAAAAGTTGACCTGAGCCTGCTTCCAAGTATGACAATTTCAAGATCAGTTCTAACCATGATCTTCTCTTTGGTCATTATCATGCTATGTCTTCATGGTGATGTGAACTTTGCAATCAAGCATGTGCCACCACATATATAAGAACTGCCCACATTGGTTTGTCCCAAGTAAATGCTGGACATAGTAACTATTTGGCTAAAAAGGGTATGTAGTTTTACCAGAATAGAGTCTCGAAAAAGGCACTCTCTAAATTTCGGAGACTTATTTCTATGCTTTACCTCTTATTAAGTTTCTATGTAACATTAGGTAACCCTCTTTACCTCTCTGAAGCTCTGGACTTTCTTTCTTTCTTTTATTTTCTTTTCTATTTTTGTGTGTGTGTGTGTGTGTGCACGCGCACGCACATGTGCACCCGGGATTGAACAACCGAGGGGCACTTAACCACTGAGCCATGTCTCAGCCCTTTATATTTTTTATTTTGAGATAATATCTTACCAAGTTGCTTAGGGCCTTCCTGAGTTGCTGAGGCTGGCCTCAAATTTACAATCCTCCTGCCTCAGACTCCCAAGTCGTTGGGATTCCAGGCACGTGCTACCATGCCTGGCTTGATGCTATTAAAAGACAGAGAGACTTGTTACACATTATCCCTTTTGTCAAAATGTATTCTATGGAGAAATAACCTGATGAGCTGCACCACTATGTAGGTGTATTACTGTCCCCTGTTGGAAGAATCAAGCCTCTGAGAATCCCTGCAGTAAATCACTCTAATCTTTTATCCCAGAAATCTATATGACCATGGAATTCCTTCTTTTTCAGTAGAATGCTCGTTAACATCCACACCCTGTTTCCAGACTCAGTTGGGAAAACACTAGAGTGTCTCCAAGTTCCCTTCCAGATCTAACACCCTGTGATCTAATTCCAGGCTCATTCCATACTTTGTAAACCAATGGCAATGAAACTGCATCATGGCCGATTGCTAGGGTGTTTGAGAATTGTAAACGCTCTGTGATTTTTTTTTCCACAAAAGACCTCTCCCTCCCTATTCTTCATCCTCCATGTGCTTAAAGTGTCCACAATCACCAGGCATAGGATGGAAACCCTGATCGGATGAATATAAATTCTCCAAGTGTATCCTTGCTCATGGTCCCTTGGTAGATGTAGATAAAGCATCAGCCTTGAGTAATCTGAATATACCTGAAGCAATAGTATTCTCTTATCTAATTCCCACCTTTTGAAATCAAAACAAATTAAACCTTTAAAACATCTGCACACATACCATCATCTCTACCTTATCTCTCCAACACCTCACAGACTTTGTTGGGACTTTTTGCCTACACACCTGTTTTAAGTGCCAGTTGCTCCCACATTTGCTTACTCCTACTTTTCTCATTCAGTATGCAGCCAGAGAACAACTGTCAGCTAACACTCAATAGCAGTTTGCATATTTAAAGTCAGCTTCTCTCACAGCATTCTGGTCTCCATTGCATTCATCTTCTCTCTAGAATTCCACCATCTTAACTTTTAATGGCTTTACTTTCTCTGTACTCTGTCCAAGTTCAACATAGTGTCTCCTTTAAACTAAAGTTCCCAATTTGAATTCAGTGCTTCCGTGGAGATACAACTAATAATGCATTAGTCTTAAACTTGGCTAAACATAAGAACTATATCATTTTAACTACAGATTACTGAGCCCCACACAGCCATGTAAGGAAAAGTAATTTAAATTATCTTAGATTTCCTATACTTGTTAAGTAACATGATCTGGCTGGACTATGGAGCAGCTCTGGTGTATCTCCCCACCAGCTCTTTGAGGGTGAACAATAAGCTGCAATGGATCTTCCTCAAATATCAACATTCCTTGGTTGGTAAAGCCATCAGGAAAGAGAGTTTACCATATCATGAAACCCATACTGATTTTCATTTGAATGGCTTCTTTTCAAATTTCCAGATTTTTCTTGACTTTTCCCCATTAGAAGCCTTTTCTGACCAATGCAAGCCAATTTAATCAAAAGCTCTCACAATTGGTAAGTTCCCTTGCTAGCACAGAACAGTGCCTAACCTTTGGGAACTTTTGAATTATGAAGCCCCTTGCTCCTCTGTCTTCCAACCCCAGTACTGATGATGAATCAATTTCAGTTAGAATTAGCATTTGAGACAAGTCCTCACAAATCCTTTCTGCATACACTTCCCACCAGCTGGAAGACAGGCCCCTTCAACACACAGAGGCCTTGAAAAATCCTATCACCACCACAGGATACAGCGAATAATAGCTAGTTTTTACTTGAAATATATTTTATTCCAATGAGATTTGAAGCAATCTGAAAGCATATTAATGTCTTCAAAATATTTATATTTCCAATAGGGGCCTATAATCAGTATTCTTCAGTAAAATGCCATCAAAATGCAAAAACTCAAGTACTTTAGGGATTAAGCATTCTAATTCTTCATTTTACAGATAAAGAAACTGAAACTCAGAGAATTGAAGAGTTTTACTAAAATAAAAATAGGTAGTCAGACCAGGCACAGGAGCATGACCCTGTGCTGAGGCTGAGGCAAGAGGATCACAAACCTGGGCAACTCAGGGAGATTCTGTCTCAAAATTAAAAAAAAAAAAGATTGAGATAGACTAGCCTTTTTCCTGGTCTCTTTTTCTTACTCCATGTGTTCTCTGTTAATTGACCACATTGATTGATTGACTTCATAGTTGGGTCTCCAGAAACCCAAAGTAAAACTCCACCATCCACCACTAAGCTCTTGAAAGGCGTGTCCTCCAAAGAGTGGAATTTCCCATCAAGGAAGCAGAGGGAAACGCCACTGGCAAAAAGCTGAAAACTGACTTTGATCTATTCCACCAGGCATAATTTCAATGACCTCCCACTTGTATAGACATATAGGTACACTGACATTGGGGAAATTCATGGCATTTGAATAAATTAGGTAATCAAGTACAAAATATTGACACAAACTAGATCAGGTCCAATCAAATACCTGGACTTATATCAGTCAAAAACATCACCTTAAAAATAAAGAGTAAACCCAAAGGCCATGGTGGATGCCCAGAATCCCAGCAACTTAAAAGGCTGAGGCAGGAGAACCACAAGTTCAAGACCAGCCTCAGCAATTTAGCAAGACCCTATCTCAAAATATAAAATAAAAAGGACTAGGGATGTGGCTCACTAGTCAGTAGTGAAGTGTTCCTACGGTTCAATCTCCAGCACCAGGAAAAGAAAGGAAAAGAATAAGCAGTAAAGATATTTCCATTGACTTCAGCTGGAAACATTTATGTTCCATTTTCAAGATTTAATCAGAAGATTTCTCTTGCAAACCGAGTTCAATTTCTTGTTATTTGGAATCTTTGTGTATATGTGTAATTGGGAATATCTTAGTGTTATTGCTGCCACTGCTGTTTGTTATCCTTGGATACTGGGACTCTTATCCACCAACTGTGCTTTCACCCAGCTGAGCTACCTCAGTATCATCCCTTGCCAGTGAGGAGGGGACAACCAAACAGCCAGCACCCAGTCCTTGCAAACACAGGCCCACAGCACAAAAGCTATTTTATAGCCATTTAAAGAAATTCCAGGAAGGAAAGGAGGGGGATAAAACAAAAATAGCAACTGAATCTTGAACTTGTAGAATATTTTCTTTAGAATTCATTCCCAAAGCCATTTTAAACCCCCTCACTTGCCCAAACACTAAAAACCCAAAGTAACACTTCTTGTGATTGGCCCCTGTTTGTTCAGGTTGGGGAAGCAGAAGCGTTACTCAGAGAAAGTGTGACTTTTTTGGCATTATGTGCCTGCAAAACTCTTCAAGCCCAACTGCAAATGAGTCAGCAGAGTTTTCTGGAACAGCTAAGGAGAGGATGTTTCCTTTAGGAGACTATTTATTTGGTTGCTACATAATACTGTAGATTAATTAGGAGTAAGAATAAGTAAAACTATTTGGAAAAAGTGATAGCAGCTCCAAAGAGGAAGAAATATTACAGTTTTGTGCAGTTCATTATTTTGAGGGAGTGTGAAAAAGTGACATCAACCAAATATTATTACAAAATCTTTGATCATATTGGCCCAAATAGCAGTCTTATAAGGTCAAGATTATACAAAAAATAAATTGGCTCAAAATTTCAAGAAACCCTTGATATTTAAGCTATTAAATATATCCAATGTGGCTCCCAATATGTTAAGAAATGCATCATGAGCTAAATCTAGCCAAAAAACAAATTAATATGGCTTAGAAACATCTTTCCTCATTTTCTAAATGTTTCCATATCTGGCAGCAAGATGAGGGTGGAGGGTGAAGGCTTTCAATATGCTCAAAAATTCAAACTCTAAGTTTATAGTGATTACTCAAGAAACTTGAGTCTCTGAAATCTACCAGTCCTCATGTGATGTCCTTAAAAGTTATTGCTTACACTATTTCTTCTCTCTTCCTGGCCATCAGTTGCTCCAACTCCACCGGACTTTTCCCATTGGCATACATACACTGTCATGGATTCATTGCCAATTTAAAGCAATTACCATAATACAAGTATCCCACTTAAAATTATTAGTATTTTCCATTTTTCTCCATAATTTTATTGATGTGTTCTAATTATAATAGTAGTGGAATTTATTGTTACATACATACAGCATAACAATATAATTTGCTCAATTTTGTTCCATAGTACCTCCTTTTTGCCCTCCCAATTAGTATTTTTCTTTTCCTTAAGAGAGAGAGGGAGAGAAAGAAAGAATCAGTTTTATTTTTAGTGTTTCCCATGGCTTTCGTTGCTCCAACACTTTATTGCATCTGTGGCGCTGGGCTTCGAACCTGCATGCTAGCGCATGCCAGGCAAGCACTCTACTACTGAGCTACCTCTCCAGCCCAGCCCTATTAGTATTTTTTAACTAAAGCCTTTTGTGTGTGGACCAAGGTAAAGAGGAGTCAACCAAAAGTTTATACATACTAGGCAATGTTCAGTCTTTTTTTTTTTTTTTTGAGACAAGGTCTTGGTAAGTTGTCAATCGAGGCTGGCCTCAAACTTGGGATCCCCCTCATCACAGTCCCAAGTCACTAGAATTACAAGCATGCTCCACCACACCTGACCAGGCCAAAGCCTATTTCTTACTGAATGTATTTCTTACTAGAAAAAGTACTAGATACTGTCCAGAAATGAAAGAAAGATCACTTGGTTCTTTTCTTTGACTGTTTGCTTGCAGAGTATCACATGTCTACCTGAAGAGGGTTGGTCTTTTCTATCCTATCACAAGTAGCAGCAGGACACTTAGAGATAAGATAGGAAAACAGAAAGGTCATCCTTCGACAATGCTGTAATTTGAAAGTATGGATCTCAAAAAGGGAGGTTTTTAGGTTATTGCTAGTTTGGTTTTTAAGAGAATATGTGCTGATAATTTTCATAACAAAGGCTTGCTCGGCAGAGTGGTGAATGCCTGTAATTCCAGCAACTGGAGAGGTCATGACAGGAGGATCATGAGTTCAAAGCCAGTCTCAGTAACTTAGTGAGGTCCTAAGCAGCTTAGGGAGAGCCTGTCTCAAAATAAAATATAAAAAGGGCTGGGCATGTGGCTCAGTGATTAAGCACCCCTGGGTTAATCCCTGGCACCAAATAAATAAATAAACAAAATAAACAAAGGCTTATAACAAAAAAAATCCCTTGAACCTGAACTCCACAGATTGAAGAAAATGGAATGTTGTAGATGAAACTGGCTCTGCCCAAGTTACCTGGCTTAATAGAGAAAAACACAAGCAGACCCAGAAAAACCTTCCCAGGGACATGCATGCCTCCCAAACCCAGCACTTGCCACTATTATCACAAGAAAACAATCTTCAAAGATCTTGCATTTGTTCTATGCATATCAATTCTGTTTGTTTCTTAAATAGTATGATTAGCCATACCAGGAGACTTATAGGTTAAGAAAATCCTCAATCTTGAGAAAAGTACTGAAGAAGACCCTGGGACCCAAGACACTCACCAAAAGGAGGCCCAAACCAGATTATCTGGTAGAGTAGACTATGCACCTTATCCCAACCTCTAACTTCTGGCAGTGGCATAGTCAATATATGATCCAATAAAGCTGGGTTTCTCAACCTTGGCATTACTGACATTTGGAACGACATAATACTTCACTGAGACTGTCCTACACACTACGGGATGCATGCACCATCCCCGGCCTCTATGCACTAGAGGGCAGGAGCATCCCCCCTTGCCAAATTATGACAATCAACAGACCTCCAGACATTGCCAGATGTCTCCTTGAGGTCAGAAGCCACCTTGGTGGACCACCACTGAAACAGAGTATTATTTTATCAAATATATGAAACATAAAGATTGGTAATGGATATAAACTGTTTTAGAGGTTAAGTCTTAAACCACTACCATCACTACTGGCTGGAGGGGGGTTGTAATAATAACACATGAAATAATAAATGAAAACTACCAATGCCTTGAAATCTTCCCTGGAGGAAGTGAAACAGTTGTGTAAGTTCCATCCTGTCACCTGTGAAGATGACAGTACTAGTGCTAGTGGTCAAAGAGTCTGTTCAAAAGCCTGTTCTGTGGTTTGCTGGTAAGAATACCCCCTTGCTTGGGGGTATAGCTGTCATATATACTCTCTCTGCTGGTGATCTTCATCAACCACTCCTGAAAATCCCCATGCTGTCTGAACTTGAGTTTCATAATTATAGAGATGAGATTCTCGGAGCCAAAAATGAAGCTGCCTGACCAGAACAGTAGGATATAGAAATAGACCCTTGGGATTGGTAGATTTTCACTTTCAAGGTTTCAAGTACTCTTAAGTATGGTTCAAAGGAGTTTTGGAGATGCTCCTCAATTTGTCAGATGCCCTGCCATTTTCTTTTACCCCCAGGATTGTAGAAAATCCAAGCCCTGTTTAAAAGTGCTATAATAATACTCTTTATGAGCCTGGATTGTTGTATGTGAGCATTAAAAAGAATGAAGTGTGTATGTGTGTGTGTGTGTGTGTGTGTGTGTGTGTGTGTGTGTACATACTGATAATTATATACATGTACACCCATACACATGCACATGTAGTATAAATTAATCTCAATAAATGCCTTAGGTGATGGCAGTGATAGGGGGTAGTTTAAAATGTCAAACACAATTAGGATCTGAGACACTGATCAGAGAAATATTATCTGTAATCCTGAGGAAGAGCCATCTGTCATGGCTTGGAGGCTCAAGCAGGGAAGGGATAAGGGGAGAGGCCCCAGGAACAGATGGGGAGACTTGAACCCCTACACAGAGCAGAGGGGCCAACAGCTGGGCCTGATTCATCCAGACGGCTGCCTATGACGTCATGTGTTAGATTATACCCAAGTGAGTGGCTAAAAGCTACAAGTAAGTTCAACCAACATGGAGGTGCTTCACAGATGGCGTCTGCCCTGGAATTCCATGAGGGCTGAAATCTGCTCAGCTTTGCCTTGCTGCCTTTGTGGAAAATCAGGAGAAAGAACCTTAGGCCCTCTCCAACCCTTCTTTACTCATCTTTATCCTCAGGGAAAGTGGAAGTAGAAAGGGAGAGAAATTCAGCTTTTAAAGAAGCTTATTGTCCTGTGTCTTTGTTCTCTGTTTATTCTCAAAATGACATGATAGAGAAATAATTCAGAACTCCGATGTCTGAAATTCAATCCAACAAAATGATCTCATAGTCCAAGATGTGGGGAAAAAAAGCTTCTGAGGATAAAATTAATCCACTCATGCTTACTAATTTCACAACCACTTCAAACAACACATCCAAGGCTGAACTCAACACTTGTCCCCACTCCAATGATCCCTTCAAGTCAAAAACCTAGCTTTTAGCCCCTAGGTCAGTCAGTCAGTGGCATCTTATGGATTCCATCTGGGCAACCCAGGTCACAAGCACATGGCAGAGATTCATGTACTGCTATGGACCCCTAGGAAGATGGTGTGCAGCACATCAGCAATAGGGATGGGAATAGAAACAGTAGAAATGAAAGAGGAAGCTTCTCATAATTTTAGTCATTGTGAGTAAATTGAGAAACATTCAAAACCTTTAAAATTGGTGATCAGGAGGCAGGGTTTATCAGTTGTACCTAGAAGCTACCAACATAACTTTTTCCATCATGGTTTTTTGTCCATTAAATGTCATGAGATTATTTTGTGCCAAAGTAATTAGAAAGAGTTAGTATATGGGAACAAAAGGAAAACTTCCAGGTGCCACATGTCCAACAGAGTGGGAGGTTGAAGAGATTCACCATCCAAGTCTTTTGTAGTAAAGATGATTGGCATCCAGGGTGTGGTTTGGTAATTTTTAAGCCATATACTCTATTCTACTTTCCTTAAACATGAGGTTTTATCCTAGAGGAGGGAAGGGAGCAGAGAAAGAGGTAAAGGAATAAAATTAACACATAAGGCAAAATGGTTCATAATCAAAATAACTCTCTAATTCCTTATATCTGTGTTTCTACAGACATGATATACCACCAGGTAGAATTTAGGATATTTTCTTATGTGTTTTAAGGCAAGGTAGAGGGGGTGCCTTAGATATTAATGATCTACATGTGGGGATTTTAATTATTCCTTGTTGCTCATAAAGCCCATGACAGTGAAGGATTCTCCCTAGTCCTGCAGGACATAATAATATCCTGCTAGACATCCATTGTATGCAATAATCTGCTCAAGATTATCTGAAGACACATGCTCATAACACTTACAAATAATTACAAAAGTATTTTAGCACAGTTTTAGTAAACATTGAAGTTTCCTAGAAATTAACTATTGTACAAATGAAAAGATTGTGTTTTGCCTTGTATGGAACTTTTGTACAAGTTATTCACTGTTCCAGAAAATCATGGCACCACATGTCACACATCTGTACATATTGGTTTTTGTAGCTATTACTTCCTTGGTCTTCCTACAAATATCCACAGGTATCCAGTGACTTTAACTTCTGGTGCAGCTTTGTACAAATTGAAATGCATTTTATTCGTTACAAACTTTCAATTTCTCCTTGATATATTACAGTTATAACATGATACTGGTTTTAAAAATTACATAGATAGGTTTTCTTGCCTATGAATTTTATTTCAAGACAGACAAAGAGCTATTACAAAAATTTTATTATTGAAAAAGAGTACTAGGTCTGATAAGGTTGGGAACCTGCCTCAAATTTCTTCAAATCACTGGAACCTAAGCTGCTTGAAACCAAGTTGAGAATGCAATTTGCTTGTTTGTTTGTTTGCACTTCACATTCAGGCTTTGGTCTCCTTTCCCAGAGACACTGGAGGTTATGGCTCTGCTTAAGGCAAGGTTTCTCAGCCTCAGGACTAGTGACATTTTGGGACAGATAAGTCTTTCTGGGGTGAAGGTGGGAGTTTCTTCAGTCTCCCAGGCCTCTTACCCACTAGATGCTGGCTGCAATCTCTCCCCAAGTTGTAGTAACAATGACAAATATCTCCAGACATTGTCAAATGTCCTCTGGGGGTCGAGAACCCCTGATTTAAGACAACTCTCCTCTGGAGTTTCAGAGCAAGGGGAATTCTGGCCATGTTCCTTAAAGCATGATTTGCAAATCAGATAAAAATTGTGGGATCGCCTAGGGTACTTGGCAGAAGTGCAAATCAAAACCTGGGGTGAATCCTGCTGTGGGTTAATGCACGAATCTGTAACTTAACAGGTCCTGGCTTGATCCCAATTCAGCTGGTGAGCAGCAGTGGGACTAGCTTAAACTCACTGAACTTCAGGCTCCTTATCAGCACACTGAGGGAAAAGCATACCAGACAAGGGTTCTTATGAGGATGAACGGCAATATTATATGAAGGGCTTGCAGTAGTGTGGGGTCGTTTATCTTTGCAATGCCTTTTCATCCTAATCCAAGATGGACACACTCCGCAGGCACAAGGTCAGAGGCCCAGGAGCAGGGACTGAGGCGCCAAGGAGCAAATGATTTGAACTGTTCCTGGTGGTGATCTGCAGCTCATCCCAGCTGCCAGCCCTGCTATGGTGACAGCTGCTTCTTCAGTCCCTGGGTCAGAAAGCCCAGACTCCTTCCTCCTTCCTGCTACCTTCTTTACAAGGGATCACCATAACCCCAGGGAACAAAGACTAAAAAGAAAAATCACAGCCTTTTGGGGGTAGTAACATTAGCAACCAGGTGCCCAGCTCTTCTCTGTGAGACATCCTGTAGGGACAGATATGAACTAGGCCCACCCACCCCATCCCATCCCATTTGCATATACAATATTAGACCTAGAGAGCTCAAGTCACTTGGCCAATGTCACACAGATAGTAAAAAAGGGAGCAAAGACATTGGGTAATCAGTCTGATCAAAGTACATGCTTCGCAAACTACGAACAAGAAACGACGTGCTAAAACGGGAATGACATCAAGACTCGAAGCCAACGCTATCCAATGAGTAGCCCTGAGACACATGTGGCTATTTAAATTTGAATACGTGTTATAGTTTGGGTGAAAGGTGTCCCCCAGAAGCTTGCATGACACAATGCAACAAAGCTCAGAAGTGAAATGATTGGGTTATGAGAGCCTTAACCCAACCAGTGAATTAATGCCCTGGCAGGGATAAACTGAGTGGCAACTGAAGGCAGCTAGGCTGTGACTGGAGGATGTGGGTTGTTGGGAGTGGGCCTTTGGGATATATATTTTGTATCTGGTGAG
>PVKS010036474.1:0-19342 GCA_004027875.1 Aplodontia rufa | reverse complement strand
AAGGGGTTAAGACTGTCACTGATTCTGGAGGCTGAGGCAGGAGGATCACATGTTCATAGCCAGCCTCAGCAACTATCGAGGCCCTAAGCAACTTAGCAAGACCCTGTCTCAAAATAAACAAATAAAAAGGGCTGGTGACGTGACTCAGTGGTTAAGCATCCTGGGTTCAATCCCTGGTGCAAAAAAAAAAAAAAAAAAAGGAAAGAGAAAAGACTATCTCAGTTTAGTCTCAGGAGTGAGGGAAAGAATTTTTTTCTTAGAGATGGGAAGGATCAAAGTCTGCTCGTACATTAACAGGAAATGCGGTGGGGATTTGGTTGCTGACTAAGTTTATAATATGCTTAAGAGTGGAGCATTGGATCAGTGGTTACAGCGTTTGCCTGGTGTGCGTGAGGACCCAGGTTCGAACCCCAGCACCATGTACACAACAAAGTGTTGGAGCAACTAAAGCCACATGGAAAACTAAATAAAATTGATTCTCTCCTTCTCTCTCTCTCTCATTGTCTCTCTTTCTTAAAAAAAAAAAAAAAGAGAGAGAGAGAGAAGAGTGGACACCAGTGCTTACAGCTGATCTGCTGAGCTCTGGTGATAAAATACATCTTATGGGCTGGGGGCCATGGCTCAGCGGTTACATAGTTTGCCCAGCATGCATGAGGACCCGGGTTTAAACCCCAGCACCACATACACAACTAAATGTCAGAAAAACAAAACCCAGAATAAAAATAAAGTTGCTTCTCTCTCTTTCTCCCTCCCTTCCCCCACCGTTAGATGTGAAGAAACTGAGACTCAGTGAGGTTTAGCATTTTTCCCACTCACACCGGGCAAGGCCACCTCAAGGCCAGAGGTGCCCAGTAGTGAATCTGTTACTTAGGGTCTGCTCCAGAGTATGTCCTGTGTCTCTCCCTACTTTCCCCCTACTTTCTTTCTTTCTTTTTTTTTTTTGGTACTGGGAATTGAACCCAGGGCTGCTTAACCACTGAGCCACATCCCCACATCCATCCACAGCCCTTTTTCTTTTTTATTTTGAGACAGGCTTTTGCTAAGCTGCTTAGGGGCCTCACTAAGTTGCTGAGGCTGGCTCTGAACTTTCCATCTTCCTGCCTCAGCCTCCCGAGCCGCTGGGATAACAGGTGCGCGCCCACTAGTTTTGCTAGTTTTGCTACGTTCTAGATAAATAAGCCACAATGTAATTTTTAAAAGGCACCAAAATCCTGCCAGGTGTGTTGGTGCACACCTATCATCTCAGCAACTTGGGAGGCTGAGGCTGGAGGATTTCAAGTTCCACGCCAGCCTCAGCAACTTAGCAAGACCCTGTCTCAAAAATAAAAAAATAAAAAGGGCTGAGAATGTAGCTCAGTGAGAATGTAGCACCTCTGCGTTCAATCCTCAGAAAACAAAAAACCCCCCAAAACATCAGACTTTTCAAATGGGAAAGATTTAGCCAGAGACAGTGCGTGAATTTGGGGTGCTGCTCATGCTGCTGCTGGTATTTTCAAATTTACTTTCTGCCCTCAGCTCCTCCCCAAATATGGTGTCTTGCAAATCTGCAACCCTATAATAATATAATGGGGACAACCATTTATTATGTTCTTCTTATATACTTTGCTTAGTGCTTAAAGGTTACCTCATTAACTCATAGTAGCACCCCCTTATTTTTTTTTTTAAAGAGACAGGGACAGTGAGAGAGAGAGAGAGAGAGAGAGAGAGAAACAATTTTTATTTAGTTTGTCACGTGGCTTTCGTTGCTTCGTTGTGTACGTGATGCTGGGATTTGAACTCACGTACTCGCGCATGCCAGGCAAGCACTGTAACTGCTGAGCCACTGCTCCAGCCCCCTATTCTCCCCTTTTTGAAGTTGAGAAATGGAGACAGAGAGGTGAAGTGACTTTCCTAGGGCAACACAGCATATCTTTGCCAGAAGTGAAAATTAAAACAGGGTCTTTTTTTTTTTTTTGTCACCGAAACCTGTGCTCACCTGCCAAAGCGGTTCGTGAGGGTTGAAGTTACAGCAGAAAACCTTGTTCTTCTTCCTCTTTTGCATCCAGCTTGAGGACTGAGGTGGGAGAGTTAGCATGCACTTCTCTCATTTGGCCAGCACAGCCTCTTCACCCTTTGGAGGTGACAGTTCCACGCCCCAGGGAAGGACGCTGAGTGGTCTGCACACAGATTGCAGCAATCTGCCTGGAAGAAACCTGTGCCCACATCCATAGAAAGCTTTTTGAGACCTGAGATCCTGAGGGAAATAGGGACAGATGGGGCCGCAGATTTCTTCCACAAATGGTCTCATTTTCTTTGCCACCCTGCATAATTAATGCAATGGGGTCAAGAAATGGCTTGTCACTGTAGTGGGGGAGGGATGGAGGCAGGGGATGATTGTCTGTTAAGGATCAACAGGAGAAGGAGGGTCCCCTGGCCTTTCCTGTGGGGCGCACAGGGTCCTGATCACTGTAGTTTACAGAGAGGTTTAGGAGGGGGCTGAGCTGACCCCTGACATCTAGGCGGGCAGTCCTCTACTGGCCGTCAGACCCGGTGGGTGATAGATGGCTGCTAAGCTCCTGTTTGAAAGGACCCAGCCTGGTTAAGAGATGTTTTAGCTGTGTGGCTTTCAGAAGCCACATTGCTCAACTCTGGTTTTGGGGGTGTTGAAGAGAAAGCAGCTATGCTGGATAAATCCTGCTATCTGGTTCCACCCTGGGGCTCCCTGAGGTACAGTCACATGCCATCCATGGAAGCAGCCATTTCTCAGAGTGTGACTGTGTCTTCCCTATTCTTTCTCCCCACACATCCACATGGAACACCCTTATTCCATTGCGTGGCTGTGCTGGACTTAACCTAGACAAGCTCCTGTAAATGGAAGAGGAAGCTGTTTCCAACTTCTTACTGTTATAAATAGCTCTGTGATGAACAACTTTGTACCTAAAACATTTGTAGCCATCTTTTCTCCTATCAGATTCTCAGAAATGGTGACCTCCTTGCAAGATGACCCCCAACAATCCCTGGTTTCTAATTTCCATGCCTGTGGTGGACTGAGTTTCTCTCTGAAATCCATATATTGAGTCTTAATCCTCAGTGCAATGGATTGGGAAGTGGGACCTCTGGGAAGTAATCAGATTGAGATCAGGAGAGGATTAGTGTCTTTATAAGAAAATGAAGAGACCAGAGCTTTCTGTCTCCTCCATGTGAGGATACAGTGAGAAGGTGTCTATAAACCGGGAGGAAGACCCTTCCCAGAAGCCAATCATGCTGACACCTGGCTCTCAGGCTTCCGTCTCTGGAACTGTAACAGCTGGGCCCAGTGACACACACGTGTCATCCCAGTGGCTCAGGAGGCTGAGGCAGGCGGATCACAAGTTCAAAGCCAGCTTCAGCAACTTAGCAAGGCCCTAAGCAATTTAGCGAGACCCCATCTCAAAATAAAATATAAAAAGGGCTGGGGATGTGGCTCAGTAGTTAAGCACCTCTGGGTTTAACAAAAAAACGAACAAACCTGGTGTATGATATTCTGTTACAGCAGCTTGAGTTGACTAAGAACCCTTATGAGACCTCACACACTGAATATGACTGGCCTAAGTGGACAGTAGAATTTGGGGTGAGTGACAGTATGTGATCATCTGAACCAGGTCATTGCAGCTTCTGCCTTGTTGTCTGGAGTGTCCCGATCAGGGAAGCCAGCACCACATCATGGGGATACTCAGCCTGCAGCGATGCCCACTTAACCAGGAACTGAGCGCCCCAGCAACAGCCAGTCCCGGCTTATCAGCCATGGGGTGAACCGCCGAGGAAGTGGAAGTAGGGGCTCAGTCAAGCCTTCAGCTGACTGCAGCCCCAGACATGACCTTGCTGTGACCTCATGGGAGACTCTGGGCCAGAACCAGGCAGCTCCCTGATTCCTGACCCATAGAAATGATCAGTGATGTCAGATCGATGATTTTGCTGTTTCAAGTCAATATGTTTTGAGTGATTTGCTTTACAGCAGTAGATAACTGGTGGGGCTGGAGAGGTGGCTCAGTGGTTACACACTTGCCTGGCATGTTCGAGGATGCAGGTTCAAACCCCAGCACCCCGTACACGGCAAAGTCTTGGAGCAATGAAAGCCACATGAAAAACTAAATAAAGTTGATTCTCTTTTTCTCTCTCTCTCACTGTCCCTCCGTCTCTCTCTTAAAAAAAAAAAAAAAAGATAACTGAGGTACTAGATCAAAGACCAGAGCACTTGGAGCAGTCATGATCTAAAATACTATTTTCCTTCCCCTTTCATATCCACAGATTGTCAGTTCTTATTTTGACATGTAACTGACCTACATGTGATCTAAGATGACTTTCCGATAGGAGCTCCTATCAGCTCTGAGGATGATGATGTGGGTGTGTCCGGAAAGCCCTGTGGTCCGCAGCAGCCCTTTCTATGTCGTTCCCATATGAAGATTTTTTTTTTTAAGAGAGAGGGACATTGAGAGAGAGAGAGAGAGAGATTCAATCGTTAGTTTTTCATGTGGCTTTTGTTGTTCCAAGACTTTGCTGTGTGTGTGGTGCTGGGGTTTGAACTTGCGTACTCCTACATGCCAGGCAAGCCCGGTGACCACCAAGCCACCGCTCCAGCCCCTGAAGATTGGTTTTGATTTGTGACTACCAGCACTTCCAGGACAGGATGTTCCCAGCTTGCTACTTGTGCCCAGCTAAACCATCTAGTATAGCCCAAGCAGAGCAGCCAAAAAAGCCCAGACTCTTGTAAGTTGATGGTTCCTTTCTTCTTCTGGATTCTCAAAGGCTTTTTAGAGAGTGCAAGCATATCTGGCTCGTGAAAGAAAGCTTCATCAGCTGGGCACAGAGGCACACACCTGTAATCCCAGTGGCTCAGGAGGCTGAGGCAGGAGGATCACAAGTTCAAAGCCAGCCTCACCAACTTAACAGGGCCCTAAGCAACTTAGCAAGATCCTGTCTCAAAAAAAAAAAAAAAAAAAGAGCCAGGGATGTGGCTTAGAGGTTAAGAGCCCCTGAGTTCAATCCCTGGTTACTCCCCCTAAAAAAAAAATCCCCCATGTGATGCACAGACCCAGGAACGCTTTGTGGGCATGTGGAGACGTATCTAGATCTCCATTCATTAATGATTAATATGCTAACTAAATATTTATTTAGCATGCCAGATTCTGCTGGGCTTTGGGAGAATTCAAAGACGTGGAAGTCATCATGGTCACTGTACTTGAGGTTGTTCACAGAGGCAGCAATGGAGGAAAAGTCCATGGATCCTGTAGTTTGAACTAAGTTCAAATTTCAGCTATACCACCTGTAAGGTGTATGACCCTGGGTAGGTTTCTCGACCTTTCTGAGCCTCACTCTCCTCTTCTAAAAGGAGAGGATATTAACAGAGGATGCTTTGAGGATAAAACGAGGTATGCCCGTAACACATTTAGAACCCAGTCTAGAGCTGGTCATGTGTTGACGCTTGGGATAGTGAAAATGACCATGGCTGTGGTCATTCGGGGATTGTATTCGGGGGGCACTCTTATCACTGAGCTACAGTCTCCCCAGCCCTTTTTATTTATTGATTTTTTAGAGAGAGTAAGGGAGAAACAGAGAACCAACTTTATTTATTTTCTCATCTGGGTGTTGTTTTTCTGACACTTAGTTGTGTATGTGGTGCTGGGCTTTGAACCTGGGTTCTTGCGCATGCCAGGCAAGTGCTGTAACCGCTGAGCTCTCTCTCTCCAGCCCCCCTTTTTACTTTTTTTATATTGAGACAAAGTCTTGCTAATTTGCTGAAGCTGGCTTGAACTTGAGATCCTCCTGCCTTCACCCCCCAAGTCACTGTGAATACAGGCATGTGCCACTGTACCAAGTTTATTATTATTAGATAGTTACATGGTGACTTCGATGAGCCTTATCGTAAAATAAGAGAGACCCATATTTGAATAGAAGCTGTGTGCTGTGGGCCAAATGCTTTCACGATTCTGAACGTGTCTCATTCTTCCTTCTTGGGTACTGCGGATTGAACCCAGGGGCACTTTACCACTAAACTGCATCCCCTATGCCCTGTAGCATGCTTACCAGTGTCTTTGTCCTCTACCCACAAGATGCCAAGAGCATGCTCCTGCTTGTGAGAACCAAAAAAATGCCTGCAAAACACTGCCGGATATCCTCTGCGGGGAGGTTTGGAGCAATACTGCTCCCCCCCTCGACTTACTAGTTTAAGCATTTGTTAGCTGTGTATGTGGTGCTGGGGTTTGAACCTGGGTCCTTGCGCATGCCAGGAAAGCGCTTCCACTAGAGAACTATTGCTCCAGCCCTCAGAGATCTTTCTATTACGCCGTTTGAGCATGCGTATAATAAGTCTGCACGTTTTATAAAATTGAGCCAGGAACAGGGGTGCACACCTGTAATCCCAGAGACTCGGGAGGCTGAGGCAGGAGGATTGCAAATTCAAGGCTAGCCTCAGCAACTCGGTGAGGCTCTCGACAACTTAGAAAGACCCTGTCTTAAAATAAAAAATAAAAAGGATTGGGGAAGTAGCTCAGTGGTTGAGCGCCCCTGGGTTCAATCCCTAGTACAAAAAAAGAAAAAAAAAAAGAGATACACACACACACACACACACACACGCACACACACACACTGTTTCACTGTTTTCTAGCTCATCCTTTTCATCTAACAGCACATCTGGAACATCTTTACATATCATTAAGTAACAAATATTCTTCCACAAATTATTTTATTTTTTCCTGCTTAAGAAACTTGTTTGGCTCCCAGTGGCCTGGGAATACTTGAACTTTGCAAAGAGAACAGGCTGAGGCTGACCTCCCTCTCCCTGTTGAATGGTAGTCTTTTACAGCCCTCACCTGCACACATGAAGGCCAGAGATCATGGACTTCACCATGGTGGGGAGCAGAGGTTGGGCACCAGAAAGTCACTTTTGCTTCCAGGCTGCCGTACAGACGCTGCTGCTCATTCCTTCCAGCACCAAGCCTCAGGCTGGTCTTTTTCTGCTCATATCCCTCATTTGGAACACTGGAGTGTATGGATCCGTCTCCTCTTGTTGGATGGCAGTGTTTGTTTCCATACTTATCCATGGAGTGATCAGTGTCCTTACGTGTACACAGTGATCCTCTTAGTGGATTCCATGTTTGTGTACTAACGCGCTCACCTTTGGGAGGTGCTGAAGTTTAGATATCGATTGAGTGAGTCCCCCACAGGTTCACGTGCTGGAAGTTTAGACCCCAGGGTGGCTGTGCTGGGAGGTGGTAGAGATTTTAAGAGGCTGAGCCCAGGGTAAGGTAATTAGGTCATGGGGGCATCACTTTGGAATGCTGGCCTTTCGGAGTGAGTCAGTTCTTGTAAGAGTGAATTGTTATAAAGGGAGATCACCCCAGGGACTTGGTCTCTGGTCACACGGCTGGCTCCCTTCCTGTTCTTCCAGCATGTTGTAATGCAGACACCAGAACTCTCATGAGAGGCCAAGCAGATTGGCCATCTGATCTTGGACTTTCAACCACCAAAACTTTGAGCTAAACAAATCTTTTCTCTTTATAAAGTACCCAGATTTGGACATTTTGTTATAGCAACGGAAAATGAACGAATGTAGGAGGCAATTATGTCATAGAGGAGGAGCCCTTGTGAATGGGATTAGTATTCTTATGAAAGAGGCCCTAGAGTGAGACTTTGCCCAGGAATGAGGCCACAGAGAGAAGGCGTGATCTATGAATCAGACACTGAACCCTCACCTGACACTAATCTGCCTTGATCCTGGACTTCTCTGTTCCAGGATCCCGTCAGGATGCCACATCACACTTAGACATCATTTCTCCTTGTCTCCTCTTGGTGGTGAGAGTCTCTCTGACTTCCCCCTGTTAATGACCTTGACACTTTTGAGCCATATTGGTCCTGTATTCATAGGATGCCCCTCAACGGGAATCGTCAGATGTTCTTCTCATGATTAGCATGATAGTTATTGGGTTTGGGGAGGAAGACCGCAGAGGTTAGGTGCCAATCTCTACATCTCATATCAAGGATACAAATTATCAGTTTGCTTTGTGACTGTTTAGGGTGACCTTGATCTTGGCTGAGGTCAGCTTTCTCCACTTGGGGAAATGTTTTCTATACTATAGCTTTGGAACTGCTAAGAACAGTCCATGCTGAAAGATTGGAGTTATGGCTAGGCATGGTGGCACATGCTCATAATCCCAGTGGCTCAGGAAGCTGAGGCAGGAGGATCACAAGTTCACAGCCATCCTCAGCAACTAAGCAAGGCCCTAAGCAACTTTGTGAGATGCTATCTCAAAATAAACAGAGAAAAAGGGCTGGGGATGTAACTCAGTGGTTCAATCCTGGTGGAAAGAGAGAGAGAGAGAGAGAGAAAGAGAGAGAGAGAGAAAGAGAGAGAGAGAGAGAGAGGTGCAAGATTCAGGAGTGAGGGAAGGGTTTTTTTTTCTCTTGGAGATGGGAAGGATCAAAGTCTGCTCATAGGTTAACAGGAAATGGGGTGGGGATTTGGTTGCTGACTAAGTCGATCAGTGGTGTTTATAATATGCTCAAGAGTGGACACCAGTTTCTTATAGCTGATCTTCCAAGCACTGGTGATAAGATATATCTTATTTACGGCCATTTTAGAGATGAAGAAACTGAGGCTCAGAGTGGTTTAGCAGTTTCATCGCTGCCAAATGATTGGAGTTATGTTCCACCTCCTCAAGGGCAGAGATTTTTTACATCAGTTACATACTGATGCTCCTTGCTCCCTCCATGAAATAAAAACCTGTTACTGTTCCTGGGAACAGCAACTGTTTTATTCCTGTTTTCACTAATGGGGAGACCAGACTGCAGAGAGTTTAGGCAACTTGCCCAAGGATTCTCAGCAGCGAGCATTTTGGTAGGGTGTCAGCCTGAGTCAGCCTGACCTGATACTCTCAGCCTTGCATCTTCCTGCTTTGGGGGAACTGCGCAGGGCTTTACCTTTCTTTGGAGTGGGGAGGTACCAGGGATTGAACCCACAGGTGCTTAACCCCTGAGCCACATCTACAGCCCATTTTTAATTTATTTTTTTAAGACAGGCTCTTGCTGGGGCTGGAGCGGTGGCTCAGTGGTTACGGTGCTTACTTGGCATGCGTGAGGACCTGGGTTCAAAGCCTAGCACCGTGTACACAACTAAGTGTTAGAGCAACGAAAGCCACATGAAAAACTAAATAAAAGTGATTCTCTCTCTCTCACTGTCTTACTGTCTCTTAACAATAACAACAAAAAGTCAGACTCTTGCTAAGTTGCTTAGGGCCTTGCTAAGTTGCTGAGGCTGGCTCTAAACTTGTGATCCTCCTGCCTCAGCCTCCTGAGCCACTGGGATTTCAGGTGTGCACCACCACCCCCCGCCTTTCCCTTCATTTTTACTTCTAATTCCCATTTACCTTCTCTTTTCTTTCTTTTTTTAATGGTTCTGGGGATTGAACCTTTGTGTATGCTAGAAAAATTCTCTATGACTGAAGTACACCCCTAGCCCTTTTCTTCTTTTCTTTGTTTTGAGATGGAGTCTTGCCAAGTTGCCCAGGTTGGTCTACACAGCTGGGATTATGGGGGTGCATCACTCCATCCAGTTCCCACTTACCTTTTATCTCCTGCCTTCTGATAGATGCTCTGTAGGTCTCTGGCCCAGAGCTTCTCTCTGGCAAATATCTTCCCAAGCCTGTCAATGTTTCTTACTTATTCCTGGACATGGAGAAAGCAGTACATTCTAGTGGGCGAAAGACTCCATAGAGCTGGTCAGCAGTATAGCCACAGACAGGTGACTTTTCTTCTTTGAGCCTTAGTTTCCTCCTCTCTAAAATGGGGATATAAAGGCACAGAGCGGGGCTTGGTGGTGCACACGTGTAATCCCAGTACCTGGGGAAGCTGAGTCAGGAGGACTGAAAGTTGAAGGCCAGTTTCAGAAACTTAACATGGCCCTGAGCAATTTAGCAAGACCCCATCTCCAAAAAATAGTGTGTGTGTGGGAGAGCTGGAGATATAACTCTTTGGTAAAGAGTCCCTGGATTCAATCCCCAGGACCTAAAATAAATAAATAAATAAACAAACAAAGGCATAGGGCTGGGGGTAGAGGTGTGCACCCGTAATCTCAGTGACTTGGGAGGCTGAGGCAGGAAGATCAAAAGCTTGAGGCCAAACTTAGCAACCCTCTTCAAATAAAATCAAAAGGGTGGGGGATGCAACTCAGTGGTAGGGCACCCCTGGGTTCAATCCCCAGTACCACACACATACCAAAAGGCATATATATATTTTTTTATCACCACGGAATCAGCACCGAGCAATTTAGGAACATAGGCCTTGTGAACCAATAATACTTGGTGGGCACCAGCTTCATGGTAGTTCTTCGTGTTAAAGATCTGCAGCAGGTGCTTGCACAAACCTAATCTCAGAGGTAGGGAAATTGAAGCCCAGAGACTTGATGTGACTTTCCCAAGACAGAGAACTAGGAAGTGGTAGGGCCTGTTGCTTCAACCATCAGCTCGGTCCACCATGACCACCACGTACGGACGCAGCCCCTGGCACACTTGGGACCCTGAGTCAAGTGTGCAATCGGCATCTGTTTTCTTCTTATCTTTCTCTCTTCCTTTTTTCTTTCCACTGCGGAGTGAACACAGGGCCTTGTGCATGCTTGGTAGGCACTCTACCACTGAACTACATCCTCATTTTGAGATAGGGTCTTACTAGCTTGCCCAGGCTGGCCTTGGATTTGTGGTTCTCTTGTTGCAGCCTCCTGAATAGTTGAAATTAGAAGTGTGCATTGATCATTGCTTTCTGAGCCTGCCTTGCATTCCTGGAATAAACGCCACTTGATCATGGTGTATACTTCTTTCATGGCATGCAACTAAAGAAATCTTAAGAGGGAAACTCAAAGCAATACATATAAAGAAAGAAAAGTCTCAGATGGATAATCTAAGATCCCACTTCAAGAACTTGAACAAGCCAGGTATGGTGGTCCAGGCTGTTATTCCAGCAGCTCAGAGGCTTAGGGAGGAGGATGGCAAATTCAAAGCCAGCCTCAGCAACTGAGCGAGGCCCTAAGCAACTTAGCAGACCCGGTCTCATATTAGAAAATAAAAAGGGCTGGGGATGTGGCTCAGCGGTTAAGTGCCCCTGGGTTCAGTCCCTGGTACCAAATAAAAATAAAAAGAATTTAGAACAAGAAGAATAAAATAAACCAAAAGCAAACAAAAAGAAGAAAATAATAAAGACAAGAGCACAAATCAGTGAAACGAGAGACAGAGAAACAATAGAGAAAATGAATGAAATAAAATGGAGTTCTCTGGGGCTGGAGCGGTGGCTCAGTGGTTACGCTGCTTGCCTTGCACGCGTGAGTACTCGAGTTCAAACCCCAGCACCACATACACAATGATTGTCTGAAAGTCACATGAAAACTAAATGAAAATTGCTTTTCTCTTTCTCTATCTCACTGTCCCCTCTGAAAAGGTCAGTAAAATTGACATTCCTAGCTATAGCTACTATTGTACTCAATAACAAAAGACTAAATGATTCTTTCCTAAAGTAGAAAAGAGGCAAAGATGTTTGCTTTTATTACTGTTCAACAGAGTGCAGGAGGGTCTAGCCAGGGTAATAAGACAAGAAAAGAGAATGAAAAAACATACATATCAGATACTGGGTGTGGTGGTACACACCTGTAACCCCAGTGACTCCAGAGGCTGAGTCAAGAGGATTGTAAGTTCAAAGCCAGCCTCAGCAATTTAGGCCCTAAGCAACTTTGTGAGACAATAAAACTTAGTCTCAAAATAAAAAAATAAAAGGTCTGGGGATGTGGCTCAATAGTCAAGCGCCTCTGGCTTCAACCCCTGGTACAAACAAACAACCTCCCCTTTCCAAAAGAAACAAAAAACCCATACAGATCAGAAAGGCATGGGTATCTACACAGGAAATCCCAAGGAATGTAGAAAACACTTTCTAGAAATGACAACTCTGTTCAGCAATGTCCCAGGATACATTCTACATGTACAAAAATCAATCATATTTTACTATACTAGCAGTGAACTAATGGACACTGAAATTAAAAACATAACACTCCTTGTAACTGCTCAAAAATTACTTGGCTTTTGTAATAAAACATGCATAGGAATTGTACACTGAAAACAAACCAAGAGACATACTGTGTTCACTGATTATAAAACAGCTGGTAAAGATGCCAATTCTTCCCAGACTTATATACAAGTTGAATGGAATTCCTGGAGAACAATTTGAAAGTTTCTTAAACTATTAAGCATATGACTACCACATAACCCAGCAGTTGCACTCTTGGGCTTATTTCACCAAGAAATCCAGATTTCTGTTTACTCAAAAAAAAAAAAAATGTCCATGAGTGCTTATGATGGTAGCAACTGCTTTATTCAGAATATCCCTAAGCTGTGAACAACCCAGATGTCCTTCCGGGGATGAATGACAAACTAGTACATCCACACCATGAAACACTACTCAGCAATGACAAGGAATGCACTGTTCATACTGAAACAACTTTGATGCCTTTCTAGACATTTATCCAAGAGAAAAAAAAAAAAGCTACTCCCAAAAGGTTACAAGTTGTAAGATTCCACTTATATGACATTTATTTTTTTATTTATTTAGGTACTAGGGATTGATCCCAGAGGCACTGTTTTATTTTTAATTTTGAGACATGGTCTCACTAAGTTACTTAGGACTTTGCTAAATTGCTGAGGCTGGCTTTGAACTTGTGAGCCTCCTGCCTCAGCCTCCAGAGTCACTGGAATTACAGGCGTGTGCCACCACACCCATGTTTACAACATTCATGAGAGGACAAAGTTGTAGAAATGTGAACAGATAAGTGGTGTTCAGGGGTTAAAGAGGGGATAGGTGCAGTATGGAAGTAGGTGAGATTACAAAACGGCAATCAGACAGACTGGCCATTGCGCAATGGAAGTATTTTGCATCTTGACTGTATCAATGTCTAATGCAGGTTGTAATATTGTACTACAGTTTTGCAAGATTGTTACCATTGCGGGAAACTGGGTAAAGGATCTCTTTCCTTCTTCTTTTTTAATTTGGTACTAGGGAGTGAACCCAGGGGTGCTCTACCACTGACCTACATCCCCCAACTCTTTTATTTTGAGATAGGGTCTTGCTAGATTGCTGAGTGTCTTGCTAGATTGGGGTGCACCACCATACCTGGCGTTTCTTCTTTCTGGTGCTGGGGATTGAACCTAGGGTCCTGTGCGTGCTAGTCAAGTGCTCTGCCACTGCACCACGTGTCCACTGCGTTTTACTTTTGAGATAGGTCTCAAAATAAAATGAGTTGCGCAGGCTCACCTTGAATTTAGGATCCTCTTGCCACAGTCTCCTGAGTAGCTGGAATAACAGGTGTTCTTTGTATTATTTCTTACACTGACATGTGAATCTGTATCTTTCTCAAAATAAAAATTTCAATTGAAAAAGACATTTAGGGGACTGGAGCAGTGGATCAGTGGTTGGAGCATTTGCCTGGCATGTCTGAGGACCTGGGTTCAAACCCCAGCACCAGATACTTAATTAAGTGTCAGAGAAATAAAGGCCAGATGGAAAAATAAGTAAAATTGATTTTCTCCTTCTCTCTCCCTTACATTCTCTTCTTTCAAAAAAAAGGGGGGGGGCAGGGGGAAGCATTTAGGGCTGGGGATGGTGCCACATGCCTGAAATCCCATCGGCTGGGAAGACCCAGGCTGGAGGACCAAAAGTTTAAGAGTTCAAAGCCAGCCTCAGCAACTTAGCCAGGCCCGAAGCAACTTAGCTGAGACCCTGTATCAAAATTTAAAAAAGGACTGGGGATGTAGCTTAGTGGGTAAGTGCACCTGGGTTCAATCGCTGGTACCAAAACAAAAACAAAAACAAAACACCCAAACAAACAAAAACAGAAAATCTCCCCAAAAAACAAAAAGCAAGAAAACTCAATGGGGGCATTGGATGACCCACTGTCACCATCACCTTCGCTTTTCTGTGACTGCCACAAGCTCCTAGTCTATAGAAACTTCTGTGGGAACCAAACTAGCTCACTGAGCCCTAATCCTATACGTGATTGCCTGGGGAAGTCAGTCGGGGACACCCTCAGGGAAACCTCCCTGCTGAGCAGAGGTAGATGGGGAGATCTTCTGTGGCTCAGGGGTTAAGCACCCCAGGTGCAATCCCTGGTATTTAAAAAAACAGAAAGTGGTGTTATGGTTCAGATGAAAGGTGTCCCCCATAAGCTCTATATGCGAGATTGGGTTATAGGAGCCATGACCCAATCGGTGAGTTAATCCACTTATAGGAATTAACTGGCAACTGAAAGCAAGCCCGGTGTGGCTGGAGGAGGTGGGTCACTGGGGTCATGCTTTGGGATAAATGTTTTATATCTGGTGTGGAGTCCTCTGTGTCCTGGCAATGCTGTGAGCCCCTTCCCTCTGCCACACGCTTCCGCCATAATGTTCAGCCTCACCTCGAACCCTGAGAAACAGTCAGCTTTCTACGGGCTAAGATCTCTGAAATCGTGAGCCCCAAATAAACTTCTCCTCCTCAAATTGTTCTTGTTGGGTCTTTTGGTCACAGCAATGAAAAAGCTGACCGAAACAAATGGCATGTAGGATTAGGGGTGTAGCTTAGTGGTAGAGAGCATACTTTGTAGGCAGAAAGGGCCTGAGTCCAACCCAGGACACTGGGTGAAAAATGCATTCCATATATAGCTTGGTCAATCATTCAGCAGCTTTCCTGCCTCTGTTTTGCAGAACAAAGTATCCAAAGCAGGGAAAATCAAGATTTATCAATGTAAGGTGTCTAATATCCACCAAGATTCATTTTCTTCCATCAGAGATCTTGTCTACCAAGTATACCCTAGGGTCTTCCAGTCTCTCATCTGTTTAATATTATTATCATTATTTGTTAATGGTTCCACGGGACTAATTCATCAGCTTTCAGGTTGCCCTGGCAACCGAAGACTCATGTCCCCATTTGGTACTGAGAGAAACTGAAAAATGTTTTGCTAAGGAGTCTCTGGATGCAGGCCCCACAATTCTTTCTTCTTCATTCATGAGCTGGCACCTGCATGTGGGGTTTGGAATCATTCTTAGTTTTCCTGATCGTTAAATTCCTTTCCATCTAGCATCTGTCACTTCAGGAGACACCAACTTTCTTTTTCTTTGGTAGCAGGAATTGAACCCAGGGAAGCTTAACCACTGAGCCACATCCCCAGTTCTTTTTATTTTATGTTATTTTATTTTTTTGAGACAGGGTCTCATTAAGTTTTTGAGGTTGGTCTTGAAACTTGCAATCCTCCTGTCTCATCTTCTCAGGTCACTGGGATTATAGGCACACCTGGCCTAGGAATCACCAACTTTTTTTTTTTTAAGTGAGAGGGACAGTGAGTGTGTGTGTGTGAGAGAGAGAGAGAGAGAGAGAGAGAGAGAGAATCAGTTTTATTTTGTTTTTCATGTGTCTTTTGTTGCTCTGACACTTAGTTGTGTACATGGTGCTGGGGATCGAATCCATGTCCTTGTGCATGCCAGGCAAGTGCCATAACCACTGAACCACTGCTCCAGCTCCAGAATCACCAACATTTGACAGCAGGAAAAGATTCTTAAATCCAGCATCCCACGTGGACTTGATTCTCTCCTCTTAGGACCAGCTTAGACAGAGGCCAGGGTTTCTTTCAGTCCCACAAAGGGATTGTTATAGGTTAAAGAAGAGCAAGGGAATGGGCTTTTCTCCTAGCACAGGGTTACAGAGTGTTCCTACTATTTCTGGGACTAGCAGCTCTCAGCTGGCCACATTTGGGGCCGGTGTGGAGGGAGGTAGTATACTGCTTCTCACCTCCTCCGACTCAGGGACAAGACGAGGAACTGAAATTGGCACCTGGAAGCCAAAGTCCTTGGATCTTTCTATCTCAGCAGTCACTCTATAGTGGTGTCATGGTGTGGAAGATTGGTGTCATTGGAAATCTTTTAATTTTATCATTTAAAGAACCGAGAGAAGGGAATCAATGTCTTAAACAACTAGTATGTGCTGGGTGTTTTGCCCTGCCTTATATATTGAATAAAAGTTTCTGGGACTAGGCATGTAACTCAGTGGAAGAGCACTTGCCTAGCATGCATGAGGCTCTGGGTTCTATCCACGGAACCCACACAAAACATGCCCTCCCCCCAGACTCCTGAATCTTCAGTACCACTTCCTAAAGTAATGGTTTATATGATTCTCACCATATAGATGAGAAAGAAGGGCTCAGAGAGGGAAAGTGACTTGGCGGATATCATATGATAAGTTCAGCCTGAATTTAAACCCAAGTCTGTCAGAATCCAAAGTCCATGGTATTTCTTTTCTGTCATGCTGCAAGAGGCAGTTGAGGGTAATGACTAACTGGCTAAGACTGCAGGTTCTGGAAATAGATGGATGTGATTCTACCTGGTTCAAGCCACGTGACCTTGGGTAATTTAACTTCTCTGAGTCTCTGATTCTTTGCCTTTAGAGTTAAGGATTAAGAATTCTTTCTCCGGGAGTTGGGGATTTAGCTCAGTGGCACCATGCTTGCCTAGCACGCTCAAGGCCCTGAGTTCAGTCCTCAGCCCTGAAAAAAAAAAAAAAAAGAATTGTTTCTATGGAAAAAAAAAGAATTCTTTTTGTGGTCACTGGGTTATTAAGGGGATTTCAGATGACTACATGGAAGGCACTCAGATATCGCCTGGCACACGTAAGTGAAGGGTAAATAATTAGATATAATCTATTCCAAAAAGCCATCTTACCCAGTGGTTCCCCGTTCCATCTCAGAGCCTTTTTTTTATCAGTTTACATTTTCCTCAACCTGTTGGAATCTACTGCTGTTAATGCCCTTAAAGATAGCAACTGTAAATTGGGTGCTGGGGTGCACACTTGTAATCCCAGCAATTTCGGAGGCTGAGACAAGAGGATCTCGTAACTTAGGGAGACCTTTTCTCAAAAATAAAATAGAAAGGGGGGGCTGTAGCAGTGGCTGGGTGGTTATGGTGCTTGCCCAGCATGTGTGAGTACGCGAGTATGTGAATTCAAACACCTGCACTTTGTACATGTACATAATAGTACACAATGTCTCAGAGCAATGAAAGTCACATGAAAAACTAAATAAAAATTGTTTCTCTCTCTCACTGTCCTGCTCTCTTTAAAAATAAAAAGATAAAAATAAAATAAAATAACATAAAAACGGCTGGAGATGGAGCGCAAAGGTAGAATGCCCCGGTTCAATGACCAGTAGTGACTGTCCAGTAGTGTTTGTCTCATTTAAGTGAGTAGCAAGTTTTGCTGAAGAAAAGGCGCTGAGTCCTTCCTGTTAGCAGTGGTTGCTGCAAGGCAAAATAATACTCATCTTTCCCTACTGTTGAGTCACACGTGTTTATCACAAGCCAGGCACCGAGAGCTTCACTAACACGAGCTCATGGAACACTGCGAGGGAGGGGCTGCCATTACTCCCACTTCATGGGCAAAGAAACTGAGCCTTAGAGAGCATAAATAATTTCTTGTTTACGGTACTTTGGTTCAGGTGCACCTTGACTTGACTAACACTCTCTTCTTTTCCCCTCCTTTCCTCCCTCCCTGCCTTCCTTTCTTCCAATGGGAACTGAACCCGGGACCTAGTCCATGCTAATCACACAAGCTCTACCACTGAGCAAGGCTTCCTCTGAAACAGATTTCTGAGGCTGATGCTTAAAGCAGAAAAACAACCCCCCCCCCCACCTGGGGAATTGCAAAGATTCCTTTCTTTGGGAAGTAAATAGCCCTCCCCCTCAGCAGGCCTGCGTTATCGGTTTCCCAGGTCCAGTTTCCCCAAATCTTGGTATTTCAGAAAGCGACTCTGGTTATTCGTTGGACAACTCTCCGCTAAAGGTTAGGAAATTTAGGCCCTAAGAGGTGAGGGAGTTGTCCCCAGGCCACTGACGGGAGCAGAGACAGGACTGGAATCCTCAAGCTCTGACTTCGACCTGTGCTGTCCAATTACTCAGACTTTTTGCCAGGGAAAGGAGGAACCCTGAAATCTCCATTTCTTCCCCTGCGAAATGGGGTCAATCACCGGCTCTCTTTGTGAAGGTGCGGGGCTTACGCGGGTGTGGTCACCCCAAAGGCGGCCACCTTCTACGCAGACCCGGGGCGAAGGGCTGGAGGGCGTGGAGGCCCCCGCGGTGGCAGAGGGAGGGCGTGGTAGTGCGGGGGTGGAGCTTCCGATGCCCCAGGCTGGGAGTCGAGAATTTGGGGCTCGGGGTTGCAGTTTAGACGTTCAGACGGGCAGTGGGCGGGGCCTGGGATGCGGCAGACAGGCTTGTGCGGCCCTGGGCGGGGCGCCTGGAAGTCGGGGCAGGATTTCGGGTCGCGGACCGGCCAGTCTGTAGCAATGGGAGGGGAGCTCTGCAAACGGAGCCAGGAGCCGGCTTAAGTGCTTGATGGTCAGTGGGCGGGGCTCGGGGGAGCTGGAGTTGAGTTTTAGGGCCTCTGCGGACTCTGAGGAGCCGCTGGACGTACTCTGGCCGAGCCAAGCGGTCAGTAGGCGGATGCGAGGAACCCCGCTCCAGGTTCTAAGGAGCATTAGGCGTGGCCCGGGGATGCCTGTGGGCGTGGCCCTAGCCACTCTCTGGAGCACGAGGCGTGCGTCGGGGCAGCGCCTTCTCGGCCCACTGCATCCCTCGGCGCTAACAGAGGGGGCGCTAGGGAGGACGAGGCTGGGAACGTAGGGTGGGCAGCGGGCTTCCCCTCCCGGAAGTGGGCGTGGCTCGGCTCCGCGGCCCTGGTTGGGCGCGGCGCGGCGCGGGGGCGGGGCCTGCGCGTGGCGGCAGGGGCGGTGGCAGCTGCTCGCGCCCCTCCCCCGCGCGGCGCTCAGTGCCAGGCGGGAGGCGGCAGCGGTTGGAGGCTTCGCCGGGCTTTGCAGCGGTGACTTCGGCGGCGGCGGCGGCGGCGGCGCCTGAGGCACCTCGGCCCTGGTGAGCGGCGCGCGCCAGGCAGGACCGCTCGAGAGCGAGCCGGGCCGGCGGAGCTGTCCTCTCAGCATGTGCCGGCGCCGGCTGACAGGAGCCGGCGGGGCGAGGGGCAGGGCCGGGTGGGGAAGAGCGGCTGGGTGGCGCGCGGGGCGCGCACCCTCGGGCGGTGTGTAAGGGGTCGGGGCCAGGGGCTGCTGCGGGAGGCTCGGGAACGTGGTTGGGGGATTGGGGACGGACCGGCCGGCTGGAGGAGCAAGAGGCGCGGTCCTGGTGGAAGGGAAGCCGCCCTGGGGAGGGCTTTGGGGGTTGGACGCTCCCGGCTGGGTGAGCAACCGCGGCCCGAAAGGACACGACTGCCGGAGGGAGGTTTCCAGGGCTCGGGGAGCGGGCGCCCGCTGCAGCGAGGTGCTGGG
>PVKS010036473.1:0-19311 GCA_004027875.1 Aplodontia rufa | reverse complement strand
GGCTTCTGCTTTTTAGTGGTGTGTCTTCTGAATGGGTTATTTAGAGACAAGGAGGTGGAGCAGGGTGGTGAATTGAAAGCCAAACAGAACACACATGACGAAGAGCCATTTCCCTAACTTACCGTGAACACTTGTAGATCGCTTAGATACCGGAATCAGCAAACTTTTTCCTGAAAGGTCCAAATAGTAAATATTTTAGGCCTTATGAACCAGATGGTCTCTGTCGAAGTGACTCAGCTCTGTAAGCCACAGATGGAGCGAGCGTGGCCTGCACAGTGCGGGCGGTGGAGGATTGGACCCTCAGCCATAGCAGAATCAGAGAATCCAATCCAATGGGAAAATGGCTACAGGGCAGGTTAATATGGTTCTAGTATGATTAAATCAATGTGAAGCAATAGAAGAGGGGATAATGTTTTTTTTTTTGGTCTGTTGAATTGGCAACACTGAAAAAGTTTGATGGGGATGCTGACATTCTTATGGATGGTATTTGCCAGCATTGCAAACGAACAAATCCTCCAGTGTGGGAATTCTGCTTCTAAGAAACTACCTTATGGACATATTTGTGCAGTATGCAGATGCTCATGGGAGTATTGTTTATTACTCGAAAAAGTTTGGAGCAAGGTCCATCCACCCAGTGGGATTCTGTGAGGATGAGGTGGGTCTGTGGGGATGCTCAGTGAAGTTTCTGGAAGAAAACTGTGGCACCTATAAAAGACAGGGAATGCTAGGGGAGGGGGCTCAGTGGTCAGGAAGGTATTTTTTTTTAAGAGAGAGAGGGACAGTGAGAGAGAGAGAGAGAGAGAGAGAATGAGAGTCAATTTAGTTTTTCATGTGGCTTTCGTACACTTCATTGTGTACGTGGTGCTGGGGTTCGAACCTGTATCCTTGCACATGCAAGGCAAGTGCTGTAACTGCTAAGCCACTGCTGTAGCCCGGGAAAGGAAATTCTTCAAGTGTATTTTGTATCTTTGTGTTTTGTTTGAATTTTTTTAAAGTTTTTTTTAGTTTTAGCTTTCCAGGATCCCAGCCTAAATCAGAATGGGGTTTGCTCTTCTAGAGAGTTCGCATTTCAGCTGTGTCCTCATAAGGGGGCCATGCTAGGATTCACAGACATCAGTACTCCTGCTGAAAGGCAAAGCTGGGGGACCCATCGGTGAGAAATAGGAGTTTTTAAATTAATATGTAGCAAATCTTTCCCCCCCCCAGGGCTGAGGACTGAACTCAGGGCCTTGCACATCATCCATGTGGCTTTGCCTTTCCAGTGAACAGAATGTTCGTAGAACATTCTCTTGTCTCCAGCATCTTTTCTCAGCCACATCTGCGAGGCTCCTCCAAGCGGTGCATATGACACTTGTTACTGCCTTGTACAAATGTGTCACAATTTATCCATTCTACTGTTGATAAACATTTTTTTATGGTGAAAAATGTGGATTTAAAATGAGCCAGCTGGACTCCGTTGCGATGATCCCAATTTCGTCAGCAGCATCTAAAGCATCCTCATTGGGAGCCAGTGGATCATACGCTTTTTTCTCTTGGTCAGGCCTGATGGGGTGTTGACCTTGGCTACATCAATGTCACAGAGCTTTTCACAGCCTTTTTAAGTCAGGTGCTCACTGGCATTGACATCCACAATTTCATGGCAGACCCAGTGGAGGGGACTTGAGGATGGAGCTGTTCTTCCAAGAACATCTGAACGGCCCCCTGTGGATATTTGTGTGTCGCAGGGGGTGCTGTGGTTGCCTTTGGATATGAGGCAGCCCCCCAAAGCTCCTGTGTTCATGCAGGAATCTTCAGAGGTGCAGTGGTTGTGGGAGCTGTAACCTAATTTGTCCGTTTTAGTTTGCATGGTGGGACATGGCTGGGGGCAGTGGGGCTTGCCCTGGAAGGGTGCATCTTCCCTGTGGCCCCTTCCCCTTGGTCCCTTCAGGCCGCGATGACCTGAACTTCTGTAACCGTGAGCCAAGATAAACTTTCCCTCCTTTTAAGTTGTTCTCACCAGGGATTTTGGTCACAGGAAAAAGCAAAGTTAACTAATGCAGTATCTTCTCGCGCTACGTTCATGGCCTTCGGAGCCCTGGCACTGGTCTTGGCTCCTGGAGAAGCAGGAGGCTCCTTCTTGGCTTCCAGCACCATCTTGGTGAAAAGGGTCTGTTGGTAAACACTTGTATTACTTGCACTTTGGGTCCACGGTGATAAAAGTGCTGCGAATGTTCTCGTACATTCTGCAGAGAATGATGGATTTTAAAAAAAAATTTTTTTTCTTATCTGTGTGTGGACAAACAGATGATGTGCCGGCATCATTGAAGCTTAGTTAATTATTATTTTAGTGAATAAATGTTAGTAGCAAGTTAAACTGCATTTTATTGACACTAGTGCATCGTTCCCTGGAAAGGATTCTGTGATTCACTCAAGACTTCTAAGAAATAGACTTTTTAAAAAAGGAATCCAGGCGTAATTGGTTCAGGAGAAGCATTCGGTGGATTGATAACGATACCCTGTACTTCTTCCCAGGCCGCCTATCTTCAGTGCTCAGATATTTCCAAAAACCACACGTCTCTGAGAGCTGGTGTGGGCATCCCAGTGTGCAGAGAGGTAGACTGAGGCACCCAGAATGCCCAGTTCCTGCAAGAGCACATACACACTGTTGGAAAAGTGCTTCTTCCCATATTTTTTTTTTATTTTTATTTTTTCGGCGCTAAGGATTAAACCCAGGGCTTCACGAATGCCATGCAAGTCCTCTGCCACTGTCACATCCCCAGCCCGTTCTTCCTATATATCTATATATATTTTTTCCTGTATCAAGGACTGAATCCACTGAGCCACATACCCAGCCCTTTTTGACCTTCCTTAGTTTCCCGAACCCCTGGGATCATAAGCATGCAACACTGCACCCAGCACATATTCTTAAGCGTCATTTTTTGACAGGGTGTACCACTTTGGAGAGGTTTTAGGTTGAAGAATGGGGCCAAATAGGGAAAGGATAGTTTTTGTGTGTGTGTGTGTGTGTGTGTGTGTGTGCGTGTGTGTGTGTGTTTTGTTACAGTGCTAGGGGCCAAACCCCACATCCTATGCATGCTAGGCAAATGCTCCACCACTGAGCCACATCTCATCCCTGGGAACCCTGGGAAAAGACACTTTTATGGGTAGCTACAGCATAAGTAAAAGGCTGTTCAAAAGGAATGGATCAACCTCTTTCCCCCTTTGTTTTGCATAGATATTTTATGTAACTCTGTATCTTTCTTGCTTAATTTTAAAATATAGATTTTTTTGGGAGGGGGTGCTGGAATTGAACCCAGAGGTGCTTAGCCACTGAGCCACATCCCCTCCCTTTTTATTTTGAGACAGGGTCTCACTAAGTTGCTTAGGGCCTTGCTCACATGCTGTGGCTGGCCTTAAACTTGCAATCCTCCTGTCTCAGCCTCCCAAGCCACTGGGATTAGAGGTATGTGTCACCACACCCAGACTGAAATACACTTCTTAAAATTCCAATCTTTTGTGATGTAGTCAGACAGATTGGACCTAAGAGGCCCTCCTGGGCCTAAGCCTATGGCCCTTCCTCCTCCTTCCACCCACTGCCCTGGCACCTCCTGCACCTGGCTCTGTTCCCAACTTGTATATCTGTCCACCCGCCCTGCTCACCTCGGTCCCAGGTCCTAGAGTCCCTTTGTTTATCCAGTGAAATTCTTCTCTGCCTTCTTTCTCCTCTGCACTGTTGATCCCCCTCTCGCTACAAAGATCATTGTTCCCATCAGAGTACTGATTCACCCATCTTTAGCACAAACCGACCAACCTGTCTGCATTTCATATTCCCCTCCAGCTGTCACTGCCTGTCCCTATACTTTTTTTTTAAGAGAGAGGTAAGAGAGAGAATCAGTTTTGTTTAGTTTTTCATGTGGCTTTTGTTGCTCTGACACTTGGTTGTGTATGTGGTGCTAGGGTTCAAACCCGTGTCCTCATGAATTCTGGGCAAGCATGAACCTGCCAAGCCACCACACTAGCCACTTTATTTTATTTTAGTTTTTTAAAGGAAGGGGAGAGAGAGAGAGAGAGAGAGAGAGAGAATCTTATTTATTTTTTCGTTTGTTTCTCTGACACTTAGTTGTGCATATGGTGCTGGGGTTCGAACCTGGGTCCTTGCGCATGCCAGGCAAGTGCTCTACCACTGAGCCACCGCTCCAGCCCCTCTATACCTTGTTTTTATTTTTATTTACTATCGTGCTTGGCCATAACAAAGAACCATAGACCAGGCAGCTTGAACAACCAGCATCTATTGTCTCTCACTTCAGAGGCTGCAAGTCCTAGCTAAAGGTGCCGATAGGTTAGTGTTTGCTGTGGCCTCTCGGGTGGGACAGGCACCTCTCCTCTGGATGTTCAAACTTATCTCTGACATCCCCTGTGTGTCTGATTTTTTTTTTTTTTTATGGTGCTGGGAATGGAGCCCAGAACCTTGTGCTTCTACTGAGTTACTCCCCCAAACCAAACCTTCTTCTTTTGATTTTTTTTTTTTTTTGCATTGCTAGGGATTGAACCTAGCGTCCCATGCATGTTAAGTAAGCACCGTCACTAAGCCACATCCCCAGCTCCCAACCCCTCTTCTAGTCAGATTGGATTAGGGCCCACCCCTACAGCTTCCTTTTTAAAATTTTATCATGTTTTCACCAGAAAATATGCCATATGTTATTTCTGCTTTTTATTATTGCTTGACATTTTCCTTGTGACTAACCCATGGTGAATTTTTGTAAGCTATCTGTGTGTGTTTGAAAAGAATGTGTCTCCCTACTTGTTTGATGCAGAGCTCTGTGGATCTATTAGAGCACACTGATTATTTTTGGTCATCTGTTACTGTACTTGCTGGTCCCCTGATCAGGGCTCTTTCTGAAGTCCCTTATGGACAATGTCTTTCCCGGTTTCTTGTTTTTCTATCAGTTTTGCTGTGTGTGCTTCTCAGCTGTCCATGGTCATTGATGGTTCTTCCCAGTAGCACAAAAATCTCCTTTGTCTCTTTTCATCTTCTTACCTTAAATTCTATTTTTGCATAAAGAGCAGCAGCCCTATTGGCCACATCCCCAAAATATCATTTTAACCTAATCCACTCTTTAAAGACCCTGTTTGCAAGTAGAGTCACCTTCTGCGGTTCCAGAGCTAAAGCCTTTGGGGATAACACCTTTACAGCCAATGTCTTTGAACGTATTGTCTGCTCTGGCTCTCCCCAGATATTTCCTCCACGTCCATCTTTTTTCTTTTTCTTTCTTTCTTTTTTCTAAAGAGAGATGGACAGTGAGAGAGAGAGAGAGAGAGCAGGAGAGAATCAGTTACATCAGTTTTTCATAAGACTTTTGTTGCTTGGACACTTTGCTGTGTACATGGTGCTGGTGTTTGAATTCAGATCCTTGTGCATGCCAAGCGAGAGCCAAAACCGCTGAGCCACTGCTCCGGGCTCCCCACCTCCCACCCTGTCCATCCTATTTATTTATTTTTGTACCAGGGATTGAACCCAGGGTGCTTAACCACTGAGCAACATCCCCAGCCCTTTTTATTCTTTTGAAACAGGGTCTACGTTGCTTAGGGCCTCACAAAGTTGCTGAGGCTGGCGTTGAACTTGTGATCCTCCTGCCTCAGCCTCCCGAGCTGCTGGGATTACAGGTGTGCACCACCATGCCTGGCACCTCTCCTTCCATCTTCAGCCCACTTTAATGGGTTTTTTTTCCCCTGGGCACTCAATTCACACAGCTCCCATCTAGGTCACTGATGCCCTTGTCCTACGGTCCACTCTCAGTCCTTGATCTCAGCAGCACTTGATCTAGTTGATTCTTCTCCTCCTGGAAGCACACATTCGTTTGGCTTTGGGTCCCCTCTCCTGGTTTTTCTTCCCCATCTTCTAATCTGTAAGGTCCAAATGCTAGAGCTCTGCTCACTCCTTGGACCGTCTCATCCGCCTCATTGCTTGAAAAGTCATTTGCATGCCAGTGACTCCCAGGTGTCCATCTCCTGCCCAACCCCCCTCTCCTGAACTTGAACCTTGACATGTGCACCGAGACAGAGAATGGATCCAAAAATCAAACTTGGTATTTTCAAGTGCTAGACTCTCTTTCTTCCTGCCAGCTGGAGTCATCTGTGACTTTTCTCTTAGGAGTAGTAATTTGTCCATTTGCTCAGAAAAACCAGTTTTCTCTGGCAAGGTTATGAAAAAGTCATCCTCCTGCCTTGCTATTGCATCTTGGTGGGGAAGATGTGCATTCTCCACGCAGCAGATCGGGGACAGCATGGTGCACTGGGGAAACCACTGAACTTATAACGGGGGATTTGGGATTTGGACCCAACGACCCACTGGACAGTCTTGCCCAAGTCCCTTCTTCTCTCTGGGACTCAGTTTCTTCATATGTCAAGTGAGACGGTTAGGTGCGGTCTGGATGGTGTTCCATCTTGCAGGTGAATCGGAGCGTTGTGTGGCAGATCCACGTTCTGGGGAACAGAGTTGTGTAATTGATTGTCAATGTCTGCTCTGGGTGTGAAACTGAGACTTGAAGCTTGGCTGCCCCCCACTAGTCATCCCTACAGGACCCACTTTAGAAATTCACAATGACCTTGTGACCTTGAGCGCAACACCTCACAGCTCCAGGATTTTGTTTCTTGGTGAACCAGATGGAGATAAATAATCCCTGCCTTCCTGCTACACAAAATTACTCTACAGAGTGTAGGAGATAAGTGGGTGAAAAATGGGCTCCAAATACTGAAACATTCTATAAGGGAGAGCTTTTATTATTATTAATTGGCTTCTCCAGTTGTGACCGTCTCTAGACCAGCCTTTGACTTTGACCTTGGACGTCTTGCTTTGGCTCTGCCCCACTCTGGGGTTGATGAGAAAGGGATTCATATGGATGCTGGGTATAGTTAGGACCTGATCCTCCTGAGCTTGGAACATCTCAGCATCTTTCACGGCCTTGGGTTTGGTGCAAGCCAGGGGGTTTCCTCGCTTGCCATGACGGAACCCCAGAGCTCCTGGCCCCCACCCCGATTCCCCACCACTAATGACGCTTCTGCAGCCCAGGTGGGGGGGACATCTTCCCAAATTAGGTGTTTATCTCCCTTAAGGGTTCATCCTTATTATCCACATCTCTGCAGTTAAATTAATTCTCCAGTTGGGCAGTTAGGAGCTGTGGGTGCCCCTGGGTGCTGCTTATATGCAGCTCTCGTTAATTTCTGGAGTGGGCAGGTGCCCTGTAGCTGCTGAGATCCAGTGGGGGCAGCTATTTTTGTTACCTGATGAAAACAACCACGGTCCTTAAATCTACAAGACCTGTTTCTTTCACCTTGAGCGTTGTTAATGTCTTGTGTTTTGTACCAAAGTCCCAAACAGAGCTTCCGCTTGCAGCCTCCTGTATGTATTAACTTTTTCCGGAGACCCAGGGGAGCCATCTGTTCTTCTATTATTTGGTTTAAGCAAAGCTTTGGGGCATTTCTTCTTGCCAGTGGTATATTCCGAGTCGGATTCATTGCCTGGGCTCTTATTTATTAGTGTGTGTGTTTTATTGTAATGCGTTTCATTTCCTTCTGTCTTTTACTTTGGGCTTCATTCTGTAGCCTCTGTCATGAACAATGTTTGGTGCTGTGTGAAATAAGATGCATTCAAACCTCTCCCAAGACATAAAGGTGGTTTTCTCTCTCTCTTTCTCTTTTTTTTTTTTGGTGACAGATAAATAAAGGACTTGAGTTTCCTGTAGGACTGGAAACAGTGAATCAGATTTTTGTTTTGTTTAAAACCTGAAAATCTCAGTCTGGATGAAGCCAAAAGCTGTGTTTAGGGGTTTGAGTTGTCAGCCGTTCCGGAGGGCCCTTTCTCTGGGAGGGGGAGCCACCCACAGAGAATGACTTGAGAGGTAGCAGAAAGGTTGCCTGAGTCATAGTGCTGCTCGGGCTTGGTGGGCACCTGACACTTCCTCCACGCTCTTGCCTGTTCCGGGGTGGCCGTGGGGGGAGCAGTTCAGTGATTCAGCACCTGGCATTACTCACAGAATAGTGATGGTAATGGGCATGAGCTCCACCCCATGTGACCATGGGACAAGTCACTGAACTTCTTTGCTCCTGTCTTCTTGTCTATGAAACGGGATGAGACCAGCATCTTCCACGGGAAGCCAAATAAGATACTATCTTAGCACTGTCCGGCATGCACCGCCAGCAAGCCTGGTGCTCAGGGCTGGCCTGCAGTTGACTGCCAGGTGCCAATCATGATGTGTTTGCATACGGCTCATGAGCAGGGCGACCCAGAGCAAGTTCCCAGGGGTACCCTCCAAATCTAAAATTTTGGCATGAATTTGCAAAGTGTTTGCTTATATTCCCCTGCCTGATTCCCAGCCATTGTATCCATTAGGACTGCTACCCACTGCTGTGGCTTGAAGGTGACCCCCAGAAGCATGTGTTGGAGACCTAATCCCCAGTGGAACAGTATTGAGAGGTGTGGCCTTTACGAAGCCATTAGATCTGGAGGGGTCTGGATTAACGCTACTATCGCAGGAAGGGGTGGTCACGTTGGGAGTGGGTGTCACACCCTCGTCCATCTCTCTTGCCCTCTCTTGCCCGTCATCTTTTGCCCTTTCACCCTGGGATGAATGAGTAAGCAGGTCTTTGCCAGATGCAGCCTCTTGCTCATGGGTTTCTCCACCTCCAGAACCATAAGCTAAATAAATTTTTGTTCATTGTACATTACCTGGTCTCTGGTATTCTCTGATAGCAGCAGAGTATGATCTAAAACACCCATGCACTCATCCACTTGACGCATGCCCAGCATCCGCCCTCTGTAGACACTGCTAGGCGTAAAGGATTAAAAAGGTGAAAGATAGAGTCCTGGGGCTGGAGCGGTGGCTCATGGTTATGGTGCTTGCCTGGCATGTGCGAGGACCCGAGTTCAAACCCCAGCACCACATACACAATGAAGTGTTAGAGCAATGAAAAACAGATGAAAAACTAAATAAAGTTGTTTCTCTCTCTCTCTCTCTCACACTGTCCCTCTCTCTTTAAAAAAAAAAAAGAAGAAGAAGAAGAGAAAGATAAGAGTCCCCACCAAGACATGCCTGTCATCTGGTGAGGAGACAAGAGAATAAGCAATCAGTCCCAAGGTGATGCAGGCACTCTGATGCCCAGCACGCAGACGGACCTTAGGGAGAGGGACAGACAGGTCTGCCCGAAGGAGTAGGCAAAGACCTCAGAGCAGTCAGAAGCAAGGCTCAAACCATACTACGAGCAACATAAATAGGATTTTTTCCAGGCAGAGAGTAGGAAGAACAGTATGCACAAAGCTGCGGTGGTGTGGGGACAGGGGAAGGGCGACCACCAGAGCCCCAGACCTGTGCCAAGGAGGGCAGATGCTGTCCTGCGGGCGAGGGTGGCTGCTGGGGCATTCTGAGCAGGGGCTGTGAGCCAGGATGGATGTGCAGGTTACAGAGATCACAGAGAGCAGTGAGGAGAACAGATGGGACCCCCGAGGCAAAAGGCAGGCCCTCATTGAACGGGACACGGGCCAGGTACAGTTTCTTTGTTATTACCATCAACTTTGCACTGAAGTGTAGTGTACACACAAGAGACACACACAGATCCTAAGTGCACAGCTCTCAGTGTGAAAACCCTGGCCACCAGGGACACCCGGATCAGGAAACAGAACACGACCTGATGAAAAATAAAGTTGTAATAGAATCATAACCCTTAATGTCAGTTTTTTGGTTTTTTTTTTTGTTTGTTTGTTTGTTTGTTTTTAGTAGAAGTATGTCCCTAGTATTGCTTTGGAAATTCTTGCACTAAAAGTTGTTTCTTCAAAATACAAATGTAACCGGGTGTCCTATAATTTATCTGAGAACCTTAACTTTACCAATGTTGCTTCTCATAGCCGTAGGTCATTTGTTTTTTTGTTGCCAATAATAACCCCTTTTGTGGGACTGGAGTGGTGACTCAGTGGTTATGGTGCTTGCTTGGCATGTGCGAGGACGTGGGTTCGAACCCCAGCACCACATACACAATGAAGTGTTGGAGCAACAATGAAAAAATAATAATAATAAAATTGATTCTCTCTCTCTCTCCCTCCCTCTTTCTTTTAAAAAAATAATAATCCCGAGGCTGGAGCTGTGGCTTGCACATTATGACGCTTGCCTGGCATGTGCAAGTACATGAGTTCAAACCCCAGCACCCACATACCCAACAAAGTCTCAGAGCAACAAAAGGCACATGAAAAACTAAATAAAAATTGTTTCTCTCTTTCTCTCTCTCTCTCTCTCACTGTCCCTCTCTCTTAAAAAAAAAAAAGTAATTATCCCTTTAGTGAATAATCCAGATTTTTTTTTTTGCCACCGCTGATTGGCTATTGTGAATGACTTTGCTACAAGCACTCTTACACGTGTCTTTATTTTTTTTTTTAAGAGAGAAGGACAGTGAGAGAGAGAGACACAGAATCAATTTTTATTGAGTTTTTCACATGGCCTTCGTTGCTCAGACACTTAGTTGTGTACGTGGGTGCTGGGGTTTGAACCCGAGTACTTGCACATGCTGGGTTGCAGAAATGGAGTTGCTGGATCCCCAGAACATGCCCACAACTGCTCTGGCAGATGTCATCCCAGGCTCTGCTGTCACAGTGGTGGATGCGAGTTTCCCTAGCTCTACGCACCGAGACAATCCTCACGCATGGAATTGTCTGTCTCCTCATTTTCGACATTCTGGTGGGTGTGTCGCCAAACATTTCTGTGGTTTTGATTTGCATTTCATTTATGACTAATGAAGTTGAACCCTTTTTCTTGTGTTATTAGTGCCCGGTTTGGATAATGCTCCTTTGCGAAAGACCCGTTCGAGTGTGTTGCCCATTTTTGTATTGACCTGCCTTCCTTGCTGAACTGCTTGAATTCATTAAGAACGACAGCCGGCACAAGCCTGTAATCCCAGCCACTTGGGGAGGCTGAGGCAGGAGGATCACAAGTTCAAGACCATCCTTAGCCATTAGCAAGGCCCTCAGCAACTTAGTGAGACCCTGTCTCAAAACAAATAAATAAAAAGGGCTGGGGACGTGACTCAGTAGTAAAGGGCTTCTGGGTTCAAAATACTAAATAATACTAAAATAAATAAATACTAAGTACTAAAATAAATGAATAAATAATGAAGAAAAAAGAAAAAAAAATCAACGTCTTATCTGTATGAGACAGATATGTGTCCTTTGTCAGATATATGTACTTCTGATACCTTTCCTGGGTGTGTGGTTTGCATTTTCAGTGTCCCAATAGCTTATTTATGAAGTTTTTTTATTTTAGGTAGTCCAACTTGTATGTATGAGTGAGTTCTTGCTTACCTCTTTTTGATTCCTATTTTACAAAGATTGTGCCTACCCCAAGATTTTCACTCTAAAATCTTGTTTTATTGTCCACATTTCTATCTATAATCCATCTAGAATGGATTTTTTTTCTTTTGAAGGCACTTGTGTATGGGGCTGGAGCGGTGGCTTGGTGGTTACGGCGCTTGCCTGGCATGCGCAAGTACACAGGTTCAAACCCCAGCACCCACATACACAACTAAGTGTCAAAGCAATGAAAGCCATGTGAAAAACTCAATAAAAATTGATTCTCTCTGTCTCTCTCTCTCTCTCTCTCTCTCTCAATGTACTTCTCTCTCTCTTTAAAAAAAAAGACAGTTGGGGCTGGAGCGGTGGCTCAGCGGTTATGGTGCTTGCCTGGCATGCCCAAGTACCTGAGTTTGAACCCCAGCACCATGTACATAACTAAGTGTCTGAGGAATGAAAGTCATGTGAAAAACTAAATAAAAATTTGCTTCTCTCTCTCTCTCTCACTGTCCCCTCTTCCTAAAAAAAAAAAAAAAAGACACTTGTGTGGAGGTATTATTTATATACAATGAAGTACACACCTTTTAAGTGTCAGTGAGCATTGACAAATGTATATATATGTGTCACTGCACCCTCAATCAAGATGTCAAAAGTTTCCATCACCCCAAAAGTATACCCCGCATCCCTTTGCTACTTAGAATGTGGTCCATGGGCCAGCAGCTTCAGCCTCAGGGTGGAGCTGTCAAAAATGGCAGATTGGAGAAGCCCTCCCCAGACCTGCTGAATTGGGATTTGCACTTTTACAAGATTCCCAGATACTTTTTATTTTATTTCATTTTTTTTTTTTTGGCACCAGGGATTGAACTCAGGGTCGCTTAATCCCTAAGCCACATCCCCAGCCCTTTTCGTGTATTATTTTGAAACAGTCTCGCTAAGGTGCTTAGGACCTTGCTAAGTTGCTAAGGATGGCTTTGAACTTGGAATCTTCCTGCCTCAGCCTCCTGAGTCACTGCAATTACAGGCAAATTTCCAGGTAATTTGTATGCACGTTGAGATTTAGGAACAATTTGGGTTCCCTTGGAGAAAGATGATAAGCAAACATGCTGTTGCTCTTGTTTGTATATAGCACGATCAGAAGAAAGAATCAGATAAATGGTAGATAATTGAGCTTGGGAAGCAATCAGGAAGCCACTACAAGAATACTCTAATCTCCCAGACTAAGCACCTGTTTTCCTGAGGTCTGGCCCCACAGTGTCCTGGCAGGACATGCATCTTGTGAATTTGAGGTGCAAGATTGGAAAAGACCAAGGGCTTATGGGGAAGCTGCCTCCTGATGTATATGTTGTGGCCCAGAATGGAGACTAGCATCCCTCCAACCAAGTCCAGAGGAAATCTTTTTCTTTTTCTTTTCTTTTTTTTTTAAGAGAGAGGGACAGTGGGTGGGGGGGGGAATCAATTTTATTCAGTTTTTCATGTGACCCTAGTTGCTCTAACACTTCGTTGCGTACCTGGTGCTGGAGTTCGAACCCACATCCTCGTGCGTGCCAGGCAAGCGCCATAACCACTGAGCCATCACTCCAGCCTAAGTCCAGAAGATATCTCAATTTGGGGATTTTGCGGGTTTTTTTTTTAAGTTTAAGTTTTATTTCTTATCTAAATTATACATATGTGTGTATATATATTTAAACCATATACTAACATGCGGTTTGTAATAAAAGGTTGCAGTCCCCTTCCCTTCCCACTTCCGAATTCCCCTCTGCCAGCATATTAATTGCCACCTCTCCACCTTATCCTCACCTCTACTGTCCCTGGGCCATGACCTCCAGGCCTAATTTTCCATTAAGCAAACCTTCTCCTTCCTGCCAGGGGAGGGGGAGGGCATCTGGGGTCGGCCACTGACCCTCCGGCTTTACCTGAGTGCCCGCCTCCCATGGCAAGCGGCTTCCACGGTCTGAGCCTTTCTGCGTCCCTGAAGAGCCATCTGGCTCCTTCCCACTGGCTCTTTGACCACCTGGCACGGAGTCTTCCTCTTTCTCTTAAGTGTGTAAATATTTTTTAATTGTAAGTTAAATTTCTTTTAAAAACGCTAACTAAAGCGCGCCTTCTTTCTCTCACACACACATAGATAGCATGAAGAATCCTCGCAATAAGATTTCACATTAAATTGTATGGAGTTTATTTATGGGAATGTTTTCTGGGAGAAATCCAATTAAATTTATTTCCGAAGGGACATCCATTTGTCCTAGCACCATCCATTCTCCACTGATCTGCAATGCCAAGTTTCTCATATATCACATTTCCATATAATTGTGGCTTTAAATCTGAGTTCTCTGTTCTGTTCCTTAGATCAACTTTTCTCTCCCTGAGCAAATACCAAGCTTTTCTCCACTACCTTAGTTTTTGTCATCTTGGGTTTTGAGTACTATTTAATTTCATTCTATATTCTTTTTTAGTCTATCAGTTACACATCTTTAATTTTTTTTTTTTTTTTTTTTTTTTTTTTTTTTTTTTTTTTTTTTTTTTTTTTTTTTTTTTTTTTTTTTTTTTGTGAATGCTGGGCATGGTGGTGCACACCTGTAATCCCGGTGGCTTGGGAGGCTGAGGCAGGAGGATCGCAAGTTCAAAGCCAGCCTCAGAAACTTGGTGAGGCCCTAAGCAACTTATCAAGATCTTGTTTCAGAATGTAAAAAAGAGCTTGGGAGATGGCTTAGTAGTTAAGTGCCCTAGGTTCAATTTCCAATACCAAAAAAAAAAAAAAAAGAATTTAGTGATTACCTAAGAATTTCAATTTCTTTAAGATGAGGCCTCAAACTCCTGGTTCAAGCAATTCTGCTGCCTCAGCCCTGAATGGGTGAACCTGCTAGCTTAGAAAATTCATTTTTAACTTAAATCCACTTTCAAATAACCTGTGATTGTTTCACCTAACAGTGACAGGTCCTCCGTCATTACCAATTCCTCCCTTTCTACCACTGTGAGGTTGCTGTCCATCATTCCAATATGCGCATGCTGTAATTACCTGACACATTGTTGCTGTTGTTACTTTAAAATCCAGTTCTCTTGGTGCTAGAGCGGTGGTCAGTGGTTACAGCGATTGCCTGGCATGCGCAAGCACGTGAGTTCAAACCCCAGCACCCCATATACACCGAGGTGTTGAGCAATGAAAGCCACATTAGAAACTAAATAAAATTGGTTCTCTTCTCTCTCTCTCTCTTTTTAAAAAAACAAATTATCTTTTAGATCAGTTAAGGACAGGAGAAATAGAAGATCTCATTTTACTTAACCCCTGAGCCCCAGCCCCAGTCCTTTTTAATTTTTATTTTGAGACAAGGTCTTGCTAAGTTGCTCAGGCCCTTGCTAAGTTGCTGAGGCTGGCCTTGAACTTGTGATCCTCCTGCCTCAGCCTCCTGAGCTGCTGGGATTACAGGTGTGCACCACTGGGCCTGGCTCTCCTTCACTTCTGAGGGTGCTTTCGCTGAATTCTATTCTAAGTTGCTGGCTTTTTCTTAATGCAGCGCTCTCCTGACTTGTGGTTTCCCTTCCCATGGTTATAGTGACCTGATGATGGAAATAGTACAATAAAAAATTTTGAGAGGAGAGACACATTCACATGACCTTTTATTGTGGTGTGTTATAATTATTATTCTATTATTAGTTATTGCTACTAATCTCTTGCTGTGTCTAATGTATAAATTAAACTTTATCTTAAGTATGCTTATATAGGAGAAACACACACAGGGCTTGGTACTATCCTTGTCTTGGGCAGCCAGGGGGGGTCTTGCACTATATCCTTCACAAAGGAGGAGGGAATATTTTCTCCACTTCCTTCTTGCTTGCGTGGCTTCTGATGATAAGTCTGCTGTAATTCTAGTTCCTGTGAGGTGCTTGTCCTGTCAGAGTCCCTGTCCCTCTCCCATCTGGCTTCTTTCAAAATTTTTTCTCCATCTCTGGTACACCTAGGTGTGATTTTTTTTTTGTTTTATTTTGTTTTTTTTTTTTTGTTTGTGTGTTTTGTTTTGGTACCAGGGATTAAACCCAAGGGCACTTTATCAATGAACCACATCCCTAGCCCTTTTTATTTTTATTTTTTTATTTTTTTATTTTGTTTTGTTTTGAGACAGGGTCTAAGTTGCTTAGGGCCTCACCAAGTTGCTGAGGCTGGCTTTAAACTTGGCGATCCTCCTACCTCAGCCTCCTGGGTGGCTGAGATTTCAGGCATGTGCCTCTGAGCCCAGTTCTTGGGTGTGTTTCTGTTATGTTTTATTCTGCGTGATATTCTCTGAGCTTCCTGGCTCTGTTTTGTTCAGTGTGCAGTGTTCTTGGCCATATCACATCAACTGTCTCCTCACGCCCTTCTGTTTTTTCCTTCTCCCTCTGTTCATCCAAGTAGTCCTGCACACACTTCCGATTTTATCCAGTACCTCTTGCAGTTTCCATTCTGATGCCCCCTATATTTTTTGCCTTTGCAGTTCAGCCTGGATAGTAACTTGAATCCAAGCTCACTAACTCATTCATTCATTCATTCTTTCTTTCTTTCTTTTTTTAAAGAGAGAGGGGCAGAGAAATAAAGAGAGAATCAATTTTTTTTTTAAGAGAGAAGGACAGGAGAGAGAGAGACAGAATCAATTTTTATTTAGTTTTTCACATGGCTTTCATTGCTCCAACACTTAGCTGTGTACGTGGTGCTGGGGTTTGAACCCGTGTACTTGTGCATGCCTGGCCAGCACCGTAACCACCGAGCCACCGCTCCAGCCCCAAGCTCAGTAATTCTTTTCTCTTCCATTCGCAGGCTCCTGGTGAACAGGACTTCATTCCTGTTTCTACTGTGGTCTGTCCTGATTCCTTCTTGGAGTCTCCATTCTCTGCTTGCTTTCCCCATGCGTTCTTACATACTGGGTTTTTTCCCCCACTGGAGTCCTCGATGTCTTCAGTCCTTATTGCAAATTCCCTAGCGGAGCATCTGCTTCGGATCTTGCTTTGTCTTTCAGAGTGCTTTGAGTTTCCCTGCGGCTTGTCACTTGTCGTGCTGGTTTGTGGACAGCCGCGCGTGCTGTGCTGGGTAACAGGCGCCGAGGTGGGCGTAGTGGGAGGCTTTCCGTTAATCTTGCTGGGGTTCCAGCTCGCGGCGGCGTGTGCTGTATTTAGAGGCACTTGGAGCTCCAGATTGCTCCAGCGTAATTCTGCTGTAATTCTGCTTTTGCCCGCGCTTGGTGCTGGGCTTCCCTGTGTGCTCCGTGCTCGGAGCCCATCTGTCTTCCTGCTCGTTTAGCCGTAACCCACTCCTGTTCTGCTGGAGCCCATTGGTGTCCTGCTAAAGTGTGGGGCAGGGGCAGTGACCTGGGATCGAGGATGACAGTTCAGCCTTTTTTAGTGGCCTGGGTTTGGGGGCTGCAGCATTCTCAAGTGATTCTCCAGAGATAACGGTTTCCCTGCTGCCCCCAAGCTCCAGCTGCCAGTGTCCCCAGTCTTGCCCAAGCTGCAGCCTCCGCAGCTTGACCCTGGAATCTGATGACCATGAGCCACTCCTGGGTGAGAGGGGAAGGTTGGAGGGGCTGGAGACGGAAGGAGCCCGCTTCCTCCAGGCGGGATGAAGTTTCTGAACTGTAGTCCGACGCCCCTCCTTTCCCCCCACAGGCCTTTATTGTGGAAGGACTCCGGGTGTATTTCAGGATGGTCACTCATCCCTGCCTCTGCCACAGCCGCCATCAGAAGTGGTGGCATTCCCAGAGAGAAAGCCCAACAGAGCGTCTGGTCCCTGTGTTGCAGGGCCAGAGTTTTTCTTCTCTTGCACTAATTAGCCTGCATCCAGCCTCCAGCAATTAGTCAACCTTACCGTTCTGTGTACTTGTACAAACCCAGAGGTTTGCGCTCCATAGACGCCAATCTCAGTTGCTGTATCCGTCTAAAAGTCTGTTTCCAAGGAACCAAGTGGCCTTAGTTCTCTGACGGGTCCAAGAACATTGTTGATTTTCAGTTTGTCCAGCTTTTTGGGGACTTCGCTTTGGGAAGGATAGGAAGTGTAACCTCTGAGCTCTTTATATGTTGAAGCCAAAATCAGAGGTAAATACCACGCTGTCTTCATTACTGTGTGTGTTAGTTAGGATAGGCTACACCGTACAGCTCATAGACCCTGAAATACCATGTCTTAAAGAACAGGAAGTGGTCAGGTATGGTGGCGCACACCTATAATTCCAGTGGCTTGGGAGGCTGAGGCAGGAGGATCACAAGTTTGAAGCCAGCCTCAGCAACTTAGCAAGAACTTGTCTCAAAATAAAAAATAAAAAGGGTTGGGGATGTGGCTCAGTGGTTAAGTGCTCCTGGGAAGGAAGGAAGGAAGGTCAACTGTTCCCCACACAGGCATCTGGGGATCAGAGCTCTTTGTCACGCTCCTCACGGTATCCCAAGGCCCTTCGGTGTTTGCACGCAGTCAGCAGGAAGAGAGCGTGCACAAAGACACACGGATGGGACATTATTACGGACCAGGTTGAAAGCTGAGCACCCACTTGTGTGGACATGGCCTGAAACAAACTTAGTGTCATGGCCACAGCCCGAGTTCAAGGGAAGCTGGAAATGCCCTGTTTGTGTCCCCAGGGTGAAAGGGTGGACCTCGGGGCCTGCAGCTGATCTTCACGTCTGCAGGGAGAAGGCCGCTGGACCCAGTGTTGTCCTGTGTTCCTTGACTCTTCTTCCGCCGTGGCTTCTCCCTGTCTACTTCAGATCCAGCTTCTCGTGTTCTGTAAGAAATTCCGCTGGGATGTTTGTTGGGGTTATACTGCATCTATACAACACTTCGAGGAGAATTGGCTTTGTGTTAGTTAGCTTCTCCCCTCTGTGGCAAAGGCCTGGGGAAGACAAAAGGAAGAAAGATTTCATGTTGGGTTCAGAGGTTCTAGCCCACGAGTGGAGGCTCCCTGGCTTTGGGACTGAAAGGAGGCAGAAGGTCATAGTGGCCCACAAGCCAAAAGGGGGACCAGATGTCATCCCCATGGGTGCGCCCCGACACCCCACCTGCCTACCTTGTCCACCGCCTCCCATCAGCACTCCAGTCATTAATCCATCAAGTGGATTACTCACCTGATGAGATCAGAGCCCTCAAGGTCCAGCCCCTTCCTAACTCCCCACCTCTGCATATTCCTGCACTGGGATCAAAGCGTTCAACACGCGAGCCTTGGGGACATTCCAGGTCCAAACCACAGCAGGCAACTTCGTGATAATGGCTGTTTCCAACTTGGAACTGCTATTACTTTCCTTTTTTTTAATGGTTAATCTTTTTTTTAATTCAGAAATTTATTTGTTGAACAATCACACAAACTTTAATGAAATAATATATATATATAGATTCTGAAAATTAGATTTACCCCCCAAAAGCTCCCCCATTAACCGCCTTTAACCCTCTCTACAAATGCCTTAGCTTGTATGACATTTCACCTTATCCAGGTTTAAAACATGATAATAGACCACCTCTCTTAATGGCCAGGGTCTAGCTCCAGCCTCCACAGATGAGTGGAGACATTTGATGCTTGGTTCTCTGGGTTATGCTGACTTCACTCAGCATAATTTCTCCCATAGCCATCCATTTACCTTCAAAGGCTGCAATATCATTGTTTCTAATGGCTGTGTAAAATTCCATGCTATAAATGTACCACAGTTTTTGGATCCATTCATCCAGTGAGGGACATCTGGGTTGTTTCCATAATCTAGCAATAGTAAATTGAGCTGCTATGAACGTAGATGTTGCTGTGTCACTATAATGTGCTGATTCTAAACCCCCTGGAAAAATTCCCGGTAGAGGAATAGCAGGATCATCTGGTGGGCTCATCCCTAGTTTTTTGAGGATTCTCCACACTGCTTTCCAGAGGGGCTGTACCAGTCTGCAGCTCCACCAACAGTGTGTTAGTGTGCCTATCTCTCCACAGCCCCTCCAGCATCTATTGTTGTTTATTTTCTTCATCTTTGCCATTCTGACTGGTGTAAGGTGATATCTTAATGTGGTTTTCATTTGCATT
>PVKS010036472.1:0-19359 GCA_004027875.1 Aplodontia rufa | reverse complement strand
CCCAATTACCCACCCTTATCCCTCCCTTCCCCTTCCCCCCATATCTCTAAAAAAGGGATTATGTTGTATAGCATTATATCTTATCTGGATTTAACACATGATAATAGCCCAACTTTCTCACTGACCAGGGTCTAGTCCCAACCTCCACAGATGAGTGGAGACAATTGACCCTTAGATCTCTGGGTTAAGCTGATTTTACTCAGCATGATCTCTTCCATAGCCATCCATTTACCTTCAAAGGCTGCAATATCATTGTTTCTAGTTGCTGTGTAAAATTCCATGGTATAAAGGTACCACAGTTTTTGGATCCATTCTTCCAGTGAGGGTTTGATTATCTTTAAATCAAAACAAATAAGGTCTGGGTATTTTCCTAGAGGAGTTAGAATCAGCACATTACAGTGATAGCAAAATCCATGTTAATAACAGCTCAATTTATAATAGCTAAATTATGCAACCAACTCAGGTGCCCCTCACTGGGTGAATGGATCCCAAAGCCCTGATATGTATGTATGTATGTATGTATGTATATATGTATGTATGTATATATGCATACACAATGGAGTTCTACTCAGCTATTAGAAACAATGTTATTGCATCTATTGAAGGTAAATGGATAGCATTGGAAGAAATCATGCTGAGCAAAGTTGGTCAAACCCAGAGAGTCAACGGCTGAATGGTATCCCTCATTTGTGTAGGCTGGACCTAAACCCAGGCTTGGGAATAAGGTAGACAAACTCATGTACTAGATCCATAGAACAAAAATGCAAAATGTTAATATTTATGAGAACATTTCTAAGACACTTCATAAGATATTTGAACAAGCTATGCTGCATACCTGTAAAAAACATGAATGTTTAATCCTATTGTCAAATATTTTGAAGAATAACAAACGATGATAAGAAGGGAGGAAAAGGGTATACATTTCCTTCTCCTCCCTTCTGAGATAAAGCAAGGTAATTCCAAGCAGTTGTAAATGTCACTGTATATACTATAGCCACATATATAAAAAATGTTCTTCATAGGTATAAGAATTATATAACTGTATTTGGGTTTTTTTAGGAACAATATAGGACCCAGAAGAAAGGCAAAGGATCAGGCAATGGAAGGAGGGAGGTAGAGGGGTATGTGTGGGGATAAAGAACAAAATTTGTGTGCATCTTGGAATATGCGACAACTAATCCCATCATTATGTAAAACTATAATGCACTAATAAAAATTAATTTAAAAAGTAGGGGAGTGGGGACTGGAGTATAGTTCAGTGGCACTGCTCTTGCCCAGCATGCAAAAAACCCTGATTGAATCCTTAGTGACACACACACACACAAGCACACACACACACATACACACACACACAAATAAACACAGGAAACAGGCTTTGTACTCTTTCTTTTTGCTTCTGTCTTTCTGAAATGGCAGGTTCCACAAACTTTCAGAGCAAGAAGGCCGAATGTGTACGCTACTCTTAGCAATGTATTATTTTGCCTGAGACAAGTAGATGTGGGTGGACAAAAATTTTGTAATGTGTAAACTTTGTAAGCAAATACATTTCACTAATGAGCCGCAGAAATAATTACAAGGTTCTGATTCATTTTCTCTTTATGATAACAAGGCTGTTCATTCTTCTCGCTAGCCTAACTGGGAAGCTGATGCCGGTGTCTTATTTCTCCAAGTTACATGCTTCCATCTCTATCTCTTCTTAGAGACATGATATTTGACTGACAGCTGAGTTTTTAAATTTCTTTCCAGACTGTCAAACTGATCTATTTCATCAGAATATTTAAAACAAAAACAGACTTTAAAACTAGGTATTTCCAAGAAGCTTAAGACATTCTGAATGGCAACAGCAAATTTTCTCATTCTGATTTGGATCTTTCTGTGACTCTCACAGACACACTTGGAATTTTTCAAGTGTAGCCCTGCATCATGTTATGGCATTCTGGTTTAGCAGTTTGGATAGACTGATCTGCTGAACTCACCTAAAGCTTTCAAAATTGTATTTCTTGAAAAATAAAATGTTAAGAAAACATTACTATAGCTCTTCAGTGTACTCTTTCTACTCTTAGAATTAATATTTATGGTTTCAAATAATCCTGAATAAGCCCAGTGGTTCACACAAAGTTTAAAAATTACAATTTTGAGCCCTGTCCTCTGTAAGCATCTAGGGCAGGGAAAGATTGTTCAGAAAAGTGAAAACAGCTCACAGACCTTGCAGCATCAACCTTCTCTGTGTGGTTGTTCTCATTTAGCTAATTAAGGAGCTTTTCCTATCTTCATTAGAATCTTTACCAGAGGAATTAAGATCCATATTTCACAGGTGAAGAACTATAAAGACTTTCTCTTTTGAATGTGTATGCCAGATCATGTTGGAAACATGCTTAGAAAATGACCAAGAACCAACTCCATTTATCAGAATTGCTACTGTGACCTTATTTAATAATCAAACTTTGACAGGCACATTTCTAATATGTGAATCTTTCCATAATAATTTCAAATACAAACTGTTCCTCCTATACATATTTAAGGTCTACAATCCAAAGACTATGAAAACACTACCACAACATGAAGACAAGATAGATACCTTAACATTTTCAACCTTTCCCTTTTCTTTTTTTAAGAGAGGGAGAGAATGAGAAAGAGAGAAACCATTTTATTTTTTTTTCCATCTGGCCTTTATTTCTCTGACACTTAGTTGTGTATGTGATGCTGGGGTTTGAACTTGGGTCCCTGCATATAACATGCAAGTGCTCCAACCACTGAGCCATCACTCTAGCCCATTTCAAGCTTTTAAAAGAGATGGAAAACAAAAATATATAAGTTACAAACAAACTATTCTTTGGAACAAGGGTTCCATTTCCTACTATTGCCTCCATGTAAAATCATCAAAATGACTGCTAATGTTTTTGGACATCTTTCATTGTTCAAGCACTGTCAAAATTCTGAAAATATAAGCAGACTCAGTACAAGCCCATTCCTAAATATGCATGTTACATAAAAGTATTATTAGGGGGCTGGAGTGGTGGCTTGGTGGTTACAGCACTTGCCTGGCATGCACAAGTACACGGGTTCAAACCTCAGCACCTACGTCCACAACTAAGCATCAGAGCAAGGGAGACCATGTGAAAAACTCAATAAAAATTTATTCTTTCCATCTCTCTCTCTCTCTCTCTGTCCTTCTCTCTTCAAAAAAAAAAAGGATTATTAAAGTTGTTAAGCACTGTATGAAGTTCAAAGAGTTATATCTTATACACCAAAGACAACTTAACTTTGAATTTTTAAAAGATCAAGTAGTACTTTAATTTAACATCTTTAATTTTTCCATATGATTAGGGATGCTTACATAATCGTTAACTGCAATAATGATGTGAAAAATTACATTTATGAGTTTTGATGTAAGCATAAAAATAGTTTTATAAAGCTTGGGCTTAAAAATGGCTCCTTGGGACTCTAAGAAATCTCAGATGCTGCTTGCTCTGTGTAGACAGATAATGAAATAGGGCACTGGAGGGATTAGAAGTGGTACTATTTCATCCAGCATGTCTGGTCTCTTCTAGGATGACTGGGTGACAGTAAACAAAGTCAACAGTGTGTACGAGCCAATCTATGCCTCCATAGTATTCAGTAATTGTGTGAAAATTAGAATATAATTAGATAAAAAATTCACAGGCTAAGTAGTTGTCCTTTTATAAAAATGTAAAGATCTTGATTGTTTTCATTTTAATATGATTTTTCAAAGCCCAGATGTTCACCTTTGAAAAATAAAAACCAAGACCGAGGAAATCTGTACTAAATACATTATTTGGAAGGTATTCCTTTAGCAAGTAGATGGATGTCATTATGCAAATTTCAACATAATAAGACTTTATATTTGATTGTTGCTTTGGTGTGAATGTGTCCCCCAAAACTTCATGTATTGAAAACTTAATCCCCTAATTCAGATGTTAATGATATTTGGAGTTAGGACTTTGGGGAGGTAATAAGAATTAGATGAGGCCACATGAGTGGGCACTCATGATGGCAGTAGTGGCTTTATAAGAAAAGACACCTGAGCTGACACAGATTTGCTCTATCTCACCATGCGATACCATCTACAAGGTTAGGATGCAGACAGAAGACTCTCACCCAATCAATGCCAAGCAGATGCTGGCTTCATGCTGTTAGACTTCCCAACCTCTGAAACTGTGAGCCAAACTTTTCTTTATAAAGCATCTACTCTTGAGACTGTTGTTATAGCAACAGATAATAGACTGAGACAATTGTGTATTCATTTCTGAGGTCTGTATAGAGCTGATTTGCACATCCTGAAAATATTCAAGTATGAATACACATCAACTAGCGACTTATGTTCAGAGGCAGCCTGAAGGTTGGGCCAGGCACCACACTCTAGTGCAGATGGCACATAGTCAGGAAAGCAAAGATGCTCAGGAGAACATGGAATCAGAGTAACATGAAATCTTCATTTCTTACATCTTACAAAACTGTATGAGGTGGAAAAGAAGTCTATGGAAGATTGTTACTATTACATCTACTGGTGGGATTCAACGGATTACACAGTAGGGACATCAAATGAGAATGAATGCTGGAAACAAAAGGTGAGAGAAGGAGGACAAGCTGGATCCAAATTCTGATTGTCACTGTCTTCAACCTTACCTATTCACTTGACATGCAGAAGATATTGGTGTCCTCTGGATAATTTCCCACAGTTAGGTTTTGAATGTTGACAAGCTGAAGTAGGAGTTCTAGACAGAACTGGAAGACTGCAGAAGGACAGCCAGGTGAACATAGATCATCACTTCCCTGTGCCTAATGCTGATTATTGGAGAGACCGATCTGCGGGCCAACTCAGTCTGCATTAGGACATCCAGCTAGACTGCATTACTGTTCACAAATAGAAGACGGGCTTCTAGAATTTGACACAGTGGATTTTTCTCCCCCAGGATTTTCTGCTCAGACATTCTGTCTCCTTACAAAGTATATGGGACTCCATTGAGAATAGAGAATAGGAATTAAATAGCAAGTCAATTAGAGAATCTAATTAGAATTAGCCTGTATATAATTTCATGGGAACTTTATTAGGACTTCTTGCTTTGAATTGTATCCATTTGTTTACCTCTAGGGTGGGATCCTCTACAAGAAAAAAATTTGTAGTTTCAGTACAAAGCACTCAACAAATGCAGAAAATGAAAGAATTCGTTAATAATGAATTAATGACACTGTTCTTAAACAAAAGTAAAAAGTAAATGAACCACAGAGGGCAGTGGAGTCCTTGAGCTAAGATCATATAGTCATGTGCTGTATAATGAGTCGGTCAACAGCAGAGCACTTATGTGACAGTGGTCTTATAAGATTATAATGGAGAAGAAAAATTTCTGTCACCCAGTGACATCATAGCTGTCATAACATTCATTGTATCATAACACATTTCCTGCACGCCTGTGGTGATGCTGGTGTAAAACCTACTGCATTTCCAGTCACATAAAAGTAAATACATACAACTTGCCAGTTCCTAATACTTGATAATGATATTACACAACCAGGTTTTTGGTTTATGTATTTACTCTACTGTTCATCATTATTTTTACATAAAAAGTTTACTGTAATACAGCACACTGTTCCACTGGCAACAGTGGAACTTCCATGCCCCTTGACCAAATCAAGAGATTATGTCTAGTGATTGACCCTCACCAGCTTGGCTTGTGCAATGCACTCTATGGTGTTCACACTCTATGATGGCCTTTACTGATGATGCATTTCTAATATATCTCCATTCTTAAGTGGTGTTTGTATCTATATCCATATTTCTATGCCAAGCTATTCCAATTTGTTCTGCTGTAAGAGATACCATTAAGGGCTATTCCCTTTAAGTCCTGTGTTTAGCATCATTCAGGTTCTTCCTTAGTATTTGCAACCATATCTTCTCTTATTGGCTAAATAATCTTCAGTCAGGCTATCTATACCTGGTTTCCTAAACCTGACATGTTCATGGTCAGCTCTGTTTGCATAATACCCCTGACAGCGTCTCTATGCACAGCTCTCAGACTTCAAAATGTGGCTCAAATGTTTCCATCTCTAAGAAAGTCATTACCAACCACTTTAAATTCTGTGTGCGGTCTCATACATCTTCCAGAATATATACAGGATCTCCTCTAAGCCCTCAACCAACTGTGTTCCCTTGTAAAGTTATTTTACCTGTTTTCAGGGAATATATCCTGCTTTCCAAAGAGACACTATGTCGTTTAAAATTAGTGAATATACCTTAAAACTCTCCATAGTTAATTTAGCCGTGTCTCTTGGATTTCTAGCAGAGCCTTCAGAATTTTATTTTATCTAATAAAGAAAACTTGATAATCTGTAACTAAATCTGATTTAACATAATATTTTTACATCTAAAACTTTTTCTATAAATAAACTCTTATTCTTATTTTTGCTCCAGCAGAGACCACTGAATTTGATACACATGTAAGTTGCTTTAAATTTTTCTGAGATAAATATAAATAAATGTATACAAAATCCAGAAAATCTCCCTTGTCAGATCATGTTCACATGATTTCGACTCTGAAAATACCATTTGAATACCCACTATACCTTCAATTTAGAAGGGGCTGAGAGACCAAGAGCAAATTTCAGAAAAATTAAATAAAGATGCAGATGCCAGTGAGGAGGGACACAGAGCTGGCCTTAGAGCAGGGAATGACCTCTGTGATTGTGAAGTCCATCATCTCCCTTGCACCATTGTTGCCCTGAGCAATTTACCTAAGCCCAATAATAAACCAACTGGAGACCTCAACCAAATCTCAGTGCCCTGGTTCTCCACTTTCTCTTCCCAATAGTGCTTGATAGCTTCCTAACCAACATTTTAGGTTAGAGGGTGCTATGTCATTACATATAAGCACCTTTTATTATGGTATAGGAAACCTTACTGTGTTGCCCCATACCATATTGGCCATATAGGAAGACACCTGGCCCTTAGGTGGACAGTTCCCTTATATGCTGGTGTTTTCCACTTCTGTCTGTCAAATGGTCCCAAAAGGAATTAAGTCCCAGTAGCCCATGTAATTGGATCTTTCAACAGTGTGCCCTTTATTGATCTTCCTCACATCCCTCCGTCATTCTCCCCACTCATTACGTTTCCTGGGATCACTTCCAAATACACTACTGGTGTGCAAGTCCTTATCTCTGAGTTGACTTTCAAAGGACTCCACATTAAGACATATGACGAAGGACCAAATTCAATAAAACATTCATCGACATCATTTGCAGTTCTATCTTTTATGACATTTCCTTGCTTTCAAAATGTGAAATAATAATTTTTAAACTCCTGGCCTCAAGGATGAATGCAGGAATGTTTTCATTCTGTTCCCTTTCCCTTTGCCACAGAGAATTAATGCACTTTTTTAATTCAACAGGAGAGGCTCTAAAAATTTCAGGCACACTTACCATGAAAGGACATATGTGGTTCATGAATGAAGGAATCAGCAGATCAATCAATGAGGTGTGTTTTATTCACATTTGAAGAGATCAAAGTTAGCAGTTCAAGAACTATTACAACCGGTTGCAGCAAATACTCTTCTGTGAATAAAATTAATACATTGCTAATGTTCACTAGCCTATGATAAAAATAGAGAATTCTCAGTGTTTCTGAATGGGTGATTAATTAGCAAGTGAAAATTGCTCCAGGGTACTGCCTCTCCAACTTCTAGGAGCATGCCACTTGCCCACAGATCTTGTTAAAATGCATGTTCTGCAACAGTAGATCTGGGAGACAGCCAAGATTCTTCATTTCTAATAAACCCCCAGATGATGAGGATGCTGCTGATGCAAGACCACACTTTGGGAGGTAAAGCTGTGAACATATGCTGTCCCCTAAGGCAGCCACTAGCCTTATGAAAATTAGAAATTCAGTTCCTCAGTCACACTAGTCATGCTCAAGTGCTCAACAGCCACATGTGGTTGTGGCCACCACAATGGACAACAGCGATGTAGAGATTTCCTAGCAGTGAAGAAAGTTTTGTTGTAAAGAACTGTTTGAAGTATCATAGAAATGTTCCCAGACAATATTTATTTCTCTTTGATTTTTGATTATGTTTTCCCACCCTGAGTTCCCCTTTCCCCATGCTTTTCCAACACCCTAGAGTATATCTGAGGAGTTTTTTACCCCCTTCTCTTACACTTTCATATAGCATTCTGAAACAGGAAGGGGGAAGTGCTCTAAGGTATCCTGGGATACATTTCTTCTAAAATAGCTGGTTGAAACTCCATGGGTTATCAAATCAATGGGCCTTTCATATCCATTCTTATTTCTAGTTATTTGTTTTTTTTTATAAATGTAATGAATTATAAATATTAATTCATAGATGGCTTAAGGCAAATACACTAAATTTGATAAAGCATAAATATCTGCCCTTAGTATGCTAACTATAGAAATACTATTTTTTCATTATATTGACTGAATAAAAATATGTAGATTCCACTCATCTCTTGCTATTAAATGGAGAAAACAGGGCTTTTCTGGTGCAAAACATATTTTTAGTCCTGATAGTTCTCTTTCAATCCACCTTCCCATGAAATTTAAACTTTTTATGAACTCATGTAATCATTTGTCTTTCCAATAGTTTAAAATGCCTTAGAAAAATAATAATTATTTCCATCTCAATTAGTCTGTTAGACTCTCAGGAAATTATAGCATATCCATTCTTCTGTAAAATAAAGACACAATCCAAGTCCAAATACGGTATGAACTCCTTGATTATAATTAAATAGAATTCTGCTTAGAAAACTACAGTTAGTGACAGAATACAGTACAGGCAATACTTGTGCAGAAGTACGTTAGTTTGCTTTGTGTCACTGTGACAAATAGCTGAGACATACAACTTAAAGGAGGAAATATTTATTTTGGCTCACAGTTTCAGAGGTTTTAGTCTATGGTTGGCTGGGTTCATTGCTTTGGTTCTGAGCCAAGGCAGAAATTTACTGTGGAAGGGCATGTTAGAGGAATGCTGTCCACTTCGTGGTGGATGGAAAGCATAGTGAGAGGAGTGGGGAATGGCCAGGGATAAGAAATTCCCTTCCAGGGAACACTTCCAATGATGTATTTCCTCCAACCATGCCCACCACCTTCTGTCCACCTTCCAGGAGTCTATTCAGCTATCAATGGATTGATCCACTGTTAAGGTGAGAGCTTGCATGATCCAATCACTTCCCCAAAGCCCTGTCTCTGAACATTATTGCACTGGGGACAAGGCCTACAGCACATGCGACCTTGGGGGACATTCCAGCTACAAACCATATACAGACGCAGACACTAGAAACTGTATCAGTTCACTTCTTTGAGCTCTTGAGTTTTTGAATCTTATTCCATTCAAGGAAAGTTGCCACAAATGAAAGATTCGAAATATATTAGAATGCTTCTGATATTGCAAATAAAGAAGGATCTAGAATAGAGCTGTCTACTGGGTGTTCTTTGTCTTTGCTAAATAGCACTAATGGAAGGCTTCTGATATTAGTCCTTTTGCATTTGTAACCAAATACAGAGAAGGGGTCTCTGAAAAGCAGCAATTGGTGATTGAGTCAACTCCAAGATCTGTAATCAAGTTAACAGAATCCTTGGCCAATTCTGAAGGTTTGATAAACTGTCTGTACTAGCTATCAAAACTGCTGGAGGAAGCAGAGCCTCAGATTTTAAAATGTGTTTATTTACTGGCACCAATGTTAGAGAAAACAAAACTCCAGACTGCTCACTGCTCTATGTACACATCGTTAAGTACAAGTTTTAATGATTAAAATGAACCTGGAAGACCCTCCGTGTAATGAGGGTTTATTGTGGCAGCACACCCTCTTTTTCAATGAGAGGAAATTAAGTAACAGTAGATAATTTTAAACAACAATAGGCAAGGCAAGGAAAAAGAGGAGAAAACGGATGACTTTACTGTTTATAGGATTTAAATATATGTAATATGAAAATAAAATATATTGATTATTAGAAGGCAAAGTCACAAATATATATGTAAAAAGTTTTTCAAGAATACTCTAAGGTGGTGGTGCTATTCGTGAAAAATAAAATAAACTTTAATGTGTGTGTAATTATCTACCAAATCTGGTCAAAGTCTTTAGCAAACAAAATAAATATTAGAGCTGAAATTTCTCAATTTGATGTAATTCACTGGGCAAATTACTTTCTGAAATGTATATTAATATTTTGGTCACAGAAGATGATCACTGTAGAAATTTTAGAAAACACCAAAACACATAAATATGAAAAATATCTTTATTATGCCAAAACTCAAATACAGGACCTGTGGGCTTGCAAGAGTTTTATGGTTAGTATAGTTTTGCACATTAATTTTTTTAAAAAAATCAAACTGTAAGCTAGATCGATATCTAGATAGATAGAAACAATAGCTATAATTTCATAACCCTAGAATGTTTATGCATCACCTTTCACATGTATTACCTCATGAATCTTCATGATAGTCACAGAAAACACATAGAAGTGGTATCTCTGCTTAACACATGAGATTTAATAAAGAGATTAAAATGGGACTGTGTTCTCACTTAGACTATTATTTCCTTTATAAGTCAGAGACTAGTTATTTTCTCATCTCTGACCTCCTATTTCTGCTGCAGAATTTGTTCACATATTAGATAGTTAATGAATGTAGACCTCCCATGTCAGTCAGAAGAGAAAAAAAATCATTTTTTAAATTAAGGAATCAAGTTGTTGTACAATCATAAATGCATATAAAATAACAATATGATATATTTTTGATCCTAGACCATATTTACCCCCACATTGCCCACCCCCAGTCTCTTGATTCTTCTATATTACGCCCCATAACAGATAAAAATGTCCGTATATAAATCTCTGCATATATATATATATATATATATATAAAATTGTGAATTTTCCTAAATTAAATGATTGCACAGTATTATTTGACTTCTTGGTGAGGTAAAGAGTATGTTACATTGTCAATTGTCTCCCTAGATCCCTCCCTAATTTCCCCCCCTCTCCCATTCACCCACCTCTTCCTCCCTCTTATCCCCCTACATGTCTGTGGTTCCCCTAGATTATGTGGTGCTATGCCTTTGGTGGGTCAAATACATGAGCTTGACTACCTTTCACTCAAGCCTGGATTTAGCTCTAGCCTCCACAAATGAGGGAAAATGGTCAACCCTTGACTCTCTGGGTTTGGCTGACTTCACTCATCATGATTTCTTCCATTGTCATCCATTTACCTTCAAAGGCTGCAATATTTCTTATGTAGCAGTAGATGGAATTAGGTCTCAATTCTGCTGTCCCTCAGTCTGGAACCCCACTGATTTTGGATATGGCCAGGTAACAGGTTTTGGCCAATAAAATCTGGCTGAAGTAGGAGTGTGCCTGATTTAACCCAGGACCTTACAGGCAGGGAGAACTCTGCACATCTTTTTGTCTTCTAGATATTGCTATGGGAAGAAGAGCCTCGGGTAGGTGCTGGTTCAAAGTATTACAAAAACCAGAGTTGAAAATCTGAATCCAGTTTGAAATCTGGTGCCAAACTCAGCCAGTCTACAGCACAATTCAGTATAACGTAGCTGACATAGCACAGCATAATATGTTAACAAGAAAATAAATGTATTTTATTATAAAATATTGAGTTTGAGGGATTTGATTATAAAACTTTATTGCAGCAGTAACTAATACACCTTACAGTGTATCCTTTTGCACGCAATGTTTGAGTAAGCTGATTCATAGTTTTCTTCTTTAAATAAGTCAGTTTCTTTAATGAGGAAATTGTCTTTCTATTTGACAAGGTCAGGAAGAAAAAATGTGTCTGGTGTGTCAGGTAACAAATCCTTACATTCTTCTGTCAAAAGGTTCTTCAGCATAATCTTAGGTATTTTAACTACAGAAGCGGAAAACAGGATCTCTAAATTTGTACCCCAAACAATCTGTGTAATAGGATTTGAAAGCCACAGCACAATAAATGTCTTTATTCTTTATTGAGTGAATAAAGACTAACAGGATAAATTTATGATGACCTGACAACAGTCACTGCTTTCACTCTAAACGTTTTCAGTGTTGTTTGTGGAGGAGCATGACCGAATAGAATGATAATGTGAACCATATGTATTCTTTTAGGTTGTCTAGTAGCCACATTTTTGAAAATGGTAAAAAGATGCAGGTGAAATTATCTGTGATACCATATGTTCCCTAATCCAATATTTTCAAAATATTATTTCAACATATCAATAATACACCACATTATATATTTTGCATTTTTTTCATGCTCAGACTTCAAAATTCAGTGTGTATTTTACACTCATTCATTTAAGTTAGACTAGCGACATTTCAAATTTGTCTAATAGTTACTCTATTGGGTTGTGTAGTTTGAGATAATGTGATAAATTGTCTATTTCAAAAATCTTTATTTCGTGGGGTTGCTGTAACCAACGACCTCCCACTGAGTGAATTCAAACAACAGAAATTTATTTTTATAGTTCTGGGGGCCATAAGTTCAAATTTAAGGTGTCTGATCGGTCATGCTTTCTCTGAAGGCTCATCTTGCTGGGTTCCATTTCTTACCTCTCTCAGCATCTACTGCTTCCTAGCAGTGACTATTTTCTGGCTGCCTCACCCTAACCTGCACCACCATCTCACCTTGCCTCCTCTTTTTCTGTCTGTCTCAATCCCCCTATGATTTCTCTAACAAAAACTTTTGTCATTGGATGGAAGTCCAGCCTGGATAGCCCAAGGATGAACATTTCATTCAAAATACTTATTTACAGGGGCTGGGGTGGTGGCTCAGTGGTTATGGCGCTTGCCTGGCATGCTCGAGGACCTGGGTTCAAACCCCAGCTCCACGTACACAACAAATTGTCGGAGCAAAGGAGGCCACGTGAAAAACTAAATAAAATTGATTTTCTCTTTCTCTCTCTCCCTTCCTTTCACTGTCCCTCTCTCTTTAAAGAAAAATACTTACTTACACTGCAAAGAACCTTTTATAAATGATACAACATTCAAAGATTCTGGAAATGAGGGCATGGGAATACCTTTCTAGGGATTACCATTAAATCCACTACAATTAAAAATAACAAGCTAACAAAAAGCAAAGAAACTACATGGACCAATGGGGCATATGATTAATAAACTAAAAGTTATAACTGGTTATAAGACACACATTGAATCCAATAAAAATCAAAAAAATTACTTGTGTTTAATTAAATAAACAACAATAAAAGGATAAACAAGCTTATGCTACCACGGTACAACCATTAGAAAGACATAAATAATTTTTTTTAAAAAAGGAACATTACCAACTTTGACTAGGATATAGAAAATAAGATCTTTCTTAAATTTTTAGTGAAAGTACAAATTAGGGTAAGTGCTTTGCAAAAATGTTCCACCCTAATGAACATACTCATTCCCCAACACTCAGTAATTCCACACTATGTGTCCGTGTTCACCAGGAGGCACGTGTTAGGATGTTGAGAGCAACACTATTTGTCAGACTCCCAACTGGCAACTATACAAATGACTGTCAGCTGCATATGGATATATAAATAGCAGATAAATAAGATGCTGTATATTCATACAAAGAAATAGTCCATACAGCAGAGAATGCATAATCTATAATTATGCATGACGATATGATTGAATCTCAGAAATACAATGCTGAATGAACAGAGACAGACCAGAAAAATGTGCACAATATTAACTAATATAAAATTCCAATATTTATTAATTCTAATAATTTTATCCCTCAGGGGAATGGATTCATGGTCATTTTCCTCAGCTGCTTTTCATTATCAGTACCACCCAAATACAAATGCATTAAATCAGCTTCAAGCAGTGGGCTTCATCTCCCATCATCTTCTTTTCTAACACTGTTTTATTTTCTTCATAGTGCATATCACTCTCAGTGATTGTAACCATTCATTCACTTCTTTATTGTCAACACCACTCTTAGTAGTATATTAGCTTAATATGAAAGAAGTATAGAGATTCCTTAAAGGATTAAGAAAGGAACCACCACATAACACAGATATTCCATTTCTTACTATTTATCCAAAAGAGCTGAAACCGGCATCCTATAGTTATATCCTCATTTCAATGTTTTTCTCAGTGCAATTCACAATAGCCAAGTTATGGACCCAGCCTAGGAGTCCATCAACAGATGAATAGATAAAGAAAATGTGGTATATATACCCAATGGAGCTCTACTCAGTCAAAAATGAAAATTAAATTATGTCCTTTGCTGGTAAATGGATGGAACTGGAGAACATAAATGAAATGCTAAATGAAATAAGCCAGACTCAGAAATTCAAGGGTTGAATGTTTTCTCTAATATGCAAAAGCCAGAGAAAAATAAGGAGTAAATTGGGGAATCTCATGAAAATATAAGGGAGAACAGTGGAGTAGAAGGGAACTGAGGGGAAGGAGGAGGGTCTGCAAAGGGAAGAAACTATGGAATAAATCGGCCAAATGACACTATGTGAATGTATGAATACATCATAATGAATTCTACTTTTATGGATGACTATCAAACACCAATTTAAAAAAATGAATAAGTAGAAGGAAGTCCAGTAGTGTAAAGGAAGGGGATCAAGGCAAGGGAGGAGCGGAAGAAAAGAGAAGCACTCCAATATAAACATAAAAAAGATTCACATGAACAATGAATGTCCTTGTCTGTCTTCACAGATGTCAAATTTGGTTCAACAATATATCTGTAGCTCTCTCTGATTGCTAATATAATTTTGTTTGCATGAGGATATAAGACCTTCCTGCAGTATAGCAAGTTTCACTTAGGGTCTTTAATTCTGCCAGGGCAGTACCTGTGGAATGAGTGTCATGAGAGATACATGACATCATAGGAAATTTCTCTCCCTACCAATATCAAGTCCCACCAACAAGCAATGCCTCTCCCCCAACTCAGATTTCACATACACTGGGCTCTTGAATCTTTCAGCTTAGTTGGGACCACATGCCAAGTGGAGGTGGGTATACTCTATCCATATCAGTGTGACTCACTAAAATTATAGTTGTTATGGTTTGTATCTGAAATGCCTCCTTGAAGTCTGATGTGTTCAGAGGTATGGCTTTTTGGAAGTGATTGTATCATGAGGGCCCTGCCCTGATTAGTGGATTAACCCACTGATGGCTGAATGTTGGGGTATATTTATAGAAAGTAGGTTAGTGGAGGCATGCCCTGGAAAGTTTCGTCATCTATACCCCTTCTCTCTGCAAGGAACTGAGCAGCTTTCCTCCTTTACACTCCTCTGCCATGATGTCCTGCCTCATCTCAGGCCCAGAGCAATGGAGCTGGTTAGTCACGGATTGAATTTCTATAACCACGAGCAAATATAAATCTTTCTTCCTCCAAATTATTCTCTTCAGTTATTTTGGTTACACAGATCAAAAGATGACCAACACATTATTTGCTTCTAAAAAATATTAAAATTTCTATGCTCAACAGTGTGTGAAAATTCAATTTTTATGTAAATTGTACATTGTCTTTCAGAGCACTTACTCAAGTAGAATATGAAAGATGAATATTAGTAATGAAATGAAACAACTATGAGCAAGAGAAGAATAATAATTCATGTGCGTACTACAAATACATGGCTCTCAAGTGTCCTAAAACAGTAGCAGTGTGCCCAAGAATGAACAGAAAGTTTGATGCAGCGAGATGAAGTAATTTGTTTCAGATGCCACGTATGGGTAGTGGCACATCTAGAAATAGACTCTAATGCTGTTGACTCTTTAACAGTGTGATTTCAGCAACTTAGATAAAAATGCTAATATGCTTAAAGGTGTAAAGTATGCAAAGTTAAAAATCACTGTATTAAGCATGGGCTGCCTTCAACTATCAACAGTTGAATACTTTAAAAAAGGATATTTACACAAATATTCATCATAAAATTAAACACCACAATGTATCTCAGAATCTAATCTAAAATATAGGACAATTCATTGTGCCATTTCAATATTTAAAATAGTTCACAATTTAGAATAGCTTTACAACAACTATTTTAGATGTATATAAACATTTATTTAAAAAAAAAGTCTTGCAGTTGTAACTTGCATAAGAAAATTCTCCTATATTCCACATCTGGTTTCCTTTATTTAACATACACTGTTCCCTTATTAAGTGATGCACTTACATTGGTATGGTACACTTTCACAACCAATGACCCAGAATTGATATATTATTTCTAACTAAATCCCATGGTTTACTAATATTTCCTTAGTGTTGATCAATGTCCTCTTTGTGTTTCAGGATCCTCTCCAGGATGCCAGATCATATTCAGGATTCACATCTCTGTAGCATCATATTTAATATGTTTTTCAGACTTTTCTTGTTCCTGCAGGCATTTTTGAGGAGTACTCTTCTGTTTAGATATTTTGTAAAATATACCTTTGTGTTTCTCTGCTATCTTTTACATGGTTGAACTGGAGTGGTCACCTTGGTGATGGGCAACTACAGTATGAACAGCCATCGCATCAAACCATGTCAGGTGTACACACTATTAAGCTATATTATGAATCTGATTTAGCACTGATTACTTTAACCTTGATTGCATGGCTGAGGTAGTATGTGTCATGTTTCTTCACTGTGAAGTTGATCTTTTCCCCCTTTCCTATATTGTATTCTCAGAGAGGAAGTCAATATGTTAAGCCCACACTGGGGGACTAGGAGTTATAATCTGCCCTATTGAGGTAGCATTACTTATAAAAATCATTTACAATTCTTTGGGAGATTTGTCTTGTTCTCTCCCAGTTTTAAAATTTATTCAATCATTTAATTATACAAGTATAGATTCATGAATATTTATTTTATATCTTGGCTTGTAAACGAATATTACCTCATTTATTTTAATTTTTAAAGGGAGAGGGATAGTGAGAGACAGAGAGAGAAAGAGAGAAGCAGTTTTATTTAGTATTTTATGTGGTTTTCATTGCTCTGACAGTTTATTGCGGACGTGGTGCTGGGTTCGAACTCTCGTCCTCATGCTTGCCAGGCAAGTGCCATAACCGCTGAGCCACTGATCCAGCCCACCTCATTTAATTTTTGCTCAGATGATTCCAACATTGGGAGCTCCTGTGTCCCTTCCACATATCCCCACAATTGTGCCTTATGAATACTTCCTTATTTTCTAGAATTGCAACCTAGTCTAGGCTCATCTTGTAAATTCCCTGCCACAGGCCTTGAATCCATCAATTCATGCAGTTCTGGACTTGGAGAATGGTCTTAGAAACCAAGATCTGGAAACTAGGTTGCTCATCGCTTCTAGGGTGTTGTTGCCTCTAGTTCCCACCCGTGAACAGAGCTTAAGAATACATATGTGTGTATGTTAACCTGTAGATACACAAATGACCATGACTGTTTCTTCATTCATTCATGTGTATCTAAACATTAACTATTACTAATATCTCATTTGGATATCACATGAGTCTTCCTAAACACCTCTCCAAGTTATCCATAACAATTCAAGTATCAGGAGGCTGTGGACTTCACAGCCTCAGAAGTTACACTGTAAGTTAACAAAATAATTTTCTCAGACTTGTCAGAGGTTTAGGAATAAATTGTTGATTTTAAGTAGTTAACAGTCGAATTATTCTCATTTAGAAGTATTATAACCTAGACATTTATACTCATGGATAATACCACATTCCACTTGGCAATACTAGATTCTAGCTATTCATCAAAACACCCTTAGTAAATGGGTTTTTAAAAACAAGGAACAGCCCAGTCAAGTTGGCTTGTCACACAGAACTGCTACCAGTCTTGCTTTTTCTGGGGATTCATTGTGAAGGTGGTAAAACTGAAGAGCAGAATTTGTGTAGCCTTACTTTTTGCATTTTCTCCATTTGCTACTGCTTCTTCGGTGAGGTTTCTTTCCGAAAGGGCTGTCAGCTTTACAAGCTCTTGGGCAGAAGGGATGACCTTTTGCAGCATTGCAATACTGGAAGGCAAACGTCAACCCATCTGACTCAGAAAAATAAATAAACCCTGGTCTCCACTAACAAGGAGATAAAACACTGCACTTCACTTGCTTTTTGTTACATCTCAAGACAAAACTTACCCTGAAATTAGGGTGCTGAAAACATTCGGTAAGGCAATTTTCTTCTGAATGCATGTACCACATTCTAATGACTGTGGCTACTATTTAAAACATTGTCTTCTTTGTTCCTCTGTTTTCCCTTAAGGTTAGTTTTCTACATCAACAATACAAAGCAATATAAATTTATGTTTCATTATAAGCAGTGGGGGTTATTGAAGAAAGAGGAGAATAGTTTTTGCTATCATAGTCCTCACCGCTTTTAAAATGTATGTTTAGATAACTTAGTTTCTTTACTCTTTCCATGTTTTCTTTCTTAAACCAAAGCAATAGTGACATAGAGGAGTAAATAAAGTCAATCTGCAATTTGTGATTGAAAGTATAGGAATGACTTGACTTAAGCCTCCAAATTTTCCATGACACACACAGGCTATCAAAAAAAAAAAATCCTGATTAGTGGTATTTGCCAATTTTAGTGGGGCAAATCCTCCCACAGACAATGGCTAGCTACTAGCATGGTGTCATCATGAAGGTGGAAAGATGTGATAATTTTTCTTCCTATTGCAAAGTCATGGCCGACATCTATATGACAAAAGAAAGATTAACAAGAAAGAAGCATAACTAATGTATTTAATCAGAGTTTTACATGACATTGGAGCCTTCAAATTGGAATACAGGGGAACTGTGCATTTTTATGCTTAGATTTAATGAAGAATGAATAGGGTGTGGAAATGTCCCTGGGGAAAAAACATACTTGAGCTAATGGTAATGACTGAAGGGAAAACCCAGAAAGGCCCAACTGTTTAGAACATTTTTGCCTTGCCTGTGTGGCGTTGCCTCCTCCTGAGGACAAAGTAGGGTCCCATCTGGAATGAGGATCTTATGATCCACTTTCACATAAGGTAGATTGAGAATTTCATTGTGACCAGCTTTTACAATGGAAGATAGAGTAATATTTTTAGGTTTTATGGCTGGTTTTGGAAAAAAACAAAAAGGGTTGTAGTTTCTATAGCCAACCATGGAAAAGAGGATTTCTTAGTTTCCATGGTCTTCCTTGGGGGAGATAGGGGAGAAAAAAAAGAAGTTAAATAAAGGTCAGAAAGAGAATTTGCTTTTGAGAACTTCCAAGTCCTTCAATTCAAATTACTCAGCATGCCAAAGCTCCATACTTTGAGGTCTGTTTTCAGAGCACCAGTGCCAGTGAGCACATATTGGGGTAGAGATGGGTAGTAGCACATCATTATACAGCACTGCCAACTATTGGGATAAGATACTTGTGAGCAATCTTGAGAGCACAGATAAGAATATTAACTAAGAAGA
>PVKS010036471.1:0-19242 GCA_004027875.1 Aplodontia rufa | reverse complement strand
AAAAAAAAAAAAAAAAAAAAGAAGCAGAACCTGAGACAAATGGACTTGATCTTAGGAGCCATATGGGAGACAACCCCAGAAAATACTGGCAAGGAATTTGGGAAAGAAGTGAGAAAGAAGGGGAGGCACTCTGATGAGGGTTGCCCCCTGGTAAAAAGTCCCTCCATACGACCCCAAGGAATTCAGGCATGCTGAGCCTTATAAGTTTCCCCCAGAGGGATGGGAAGCCTCAGTGCCACTTCATTGACTGTTCATCGCCATTGGATGTGTACAGGGAAGTCTTGGACAGAAAAGGATGCATAGGAAAACTGTCAATCTGGGCCATAGCTGAGTGGGCTGAGGGCTGTGGCAGGAAAGCAGCATTCACTCAGTACTCATAGTACAACAGCTCTGCTGCACTGATGTGTCAACCTAGAATCAGGGTCACAGTCATCACTTTTTTCTCACCCCATCTCCACCCACGACCTAGGGAGGGCAGATAGGAGGTAGGGTGGATAGGTGGAGTAGGTAGTAGGTAGAGTAGGTGGTCCCTTTCCTGACTTTTAGATGCTAAGTGATAACAAGTAAGGAGATCAGGATGTAAACTCAGCTCCCTGAGTCTTGGCTGGGGTTCTTATACACATTATTACACTTGGGTATATTCCCCAGAGAAACACTGTCCACCCACAACTACTGCCCTTTACTCCTATGGGTGAAATCACAGGCACCTTAGTCTCTTTAGTCCAGGGCTTCTATTGAACTTGTTTTATACAAAGTTCTATTAACTGAATTTCCTGGGTGGTGTTTCACTTGGTTTTTATTTTCTCTTATTACCTATCTTCATGTATGGAGTTTATCACTCAGTACTGGGTTGCTAATGCAGTTTGTATTTCTGGAAAGCACTTGGGACACCAGGCAGTCTGCTATAACTGCAGGGAGGGAATTAAAATAAGCCTGACTCTCAGCAGCGGAGAGAGGTGATGCCTATGGGGATTTGGTTGCCAACACCTAGAAGGCCAGGTATTGAATGATACTCACTTCGGATGCTTGAAGTTAAGTTAAAGTTAAGTTACTGGCTGCATCTATTTAGAAAATATGTGAAGATGGGATTGGATGAGGCCTGTCTTGTCATTGGAGAGGTTTTGTTTGTTTGTTTGGTTGGTTGATTTTAGGTATTTTTGTTTAGTTTTTTATTAAAGAGAAAGGGACAGTGAGAGAGAGAAAGAGATAATCAATTTTTACTTAGTTTTTAATGTGGCTTTCATTGCTCCAACACTTCATTGTGTACATGGTGCAGGGGTTCAAACCTGTGTCCTTACACATGCCAAGCAAGCACTGTAGGGGTTGGGGATTTAGCTCAGTGGCAGAGTGCTTGCCTAGCATGCGCAAGGCTCCAAGTTCGGTCCTCAGCCCTGAAAAAAAAAAAAAAAACAAGCAAGCACTGTAACCTCTGAGCCACCACTCCAGCCCTGTCATTGGAGAGGTTTTAGGTGGGACACTCATATCAAAGCCAGGTGCCCCAACAAGATGAGTGATCACCTGTGCTACTATTAAAATTAAACCACGAATGTTTTGTAGAAGAAAGTAATATAATTTTTTCCTCTGTAATATTTTGTCATCAGAGTTGGCAAGCAGAAAACTCATTATCCTCTAATGCTGTGTTCCTGTACTTTCAATTAGGCACCCAGGGTGTTTGTCCAATATCACGTCATTCAAGATTACTGACCTGTCCTCCATGACTTCCTTCCAGCTAAATGGAATGTGTCACATACTGTCACTCCCAGCAAGTCTTTTGCTAGAGCAAGACAGAGCTTTCTCTGAGCAGGACTGTGGTTTTCTTAGAAACTTTGACCCTGAAACTCATCTGAACTGAGGTCATACTATGCTGCATCCAGTATAGCAGGGTTTCCTGTAATCATGAAAGGGGAAACCAAGGACCCCAGAAACCCCAGCCCAGAGCTGCCCAGCCAGCCACGCAGACCCAGGATTCTGGTCCTGGGCTAGAAAGCACCCAGGACACTCCGAGGATACCCAAGGACCCCTGCCTGGAACTGCCCAGCTACACATGCAGGCCCAAGCTTCTGGTCCCTCAGGTTACTGCCCAGGAAACCCTGAGAACCTCCACCTAAATCCACCCATCCAGCAGGGTGGTTTCAGGCTTCTAGTCCCATGTCAGCAAACATGAGGACACACACGGAGGCCCCCAACCGGAGCTGCCCAAACCACCATGCATATCCACCAGGTACAGACATACTTAATCCTCCCCACACTGCCATTCCCAGGACTAAACACATCACACAGGCAGGCCCGTTCCAGCCCATGTACCACCAAGGATCCCAGGACTCAGTGACACACCCCCACTGCTGTGCTTCAACAATCCAGTGGGTAACCCTGCACCCCCCACCAGATTCCAAATCCCCCCTGGAGCCTAGATCCAAAAGGTGCAGCAAAATGAGGTTCCAGGCAAAAATAGCTTTCTGGAAGAAGGTGGTCATTAGAAGGGTGGCATCTGACCAAACCTGTTTTTTTTTTTAAGTTTTTATTTTTAAAGAAAGAAGGACAGTGAGAGAGAGAGAGAGAGAAAAACAGAGAGAATCAATCTTTATTTTAGTTTTTCACATGGCTTTCATTGCTCTGACACTTAGTTGTGTACGTGGGTGCTGTGGTTTGAATCTGTGTACCTGCGCATGCTGGGCAAGCGCTGTAACCTCTAAGCCACTGCTCCAGCCCCCAATCTGTTAGCCTACAAGGAAGAAGGACCTGGAGACCTGCCTTGCTTCCCCACAGGGAACCTCAATTCAAAGATCCAAAAGAAGCTTATCAAAAATGAGGTATCAAATTAGAAAAGGTTCACCTCAAACTCACATCTCTGCTACCAAGGATCCCAAAAGTCAGGAGTGGGATGAAAACCTAGAAAAGACTATCAATGATGTAATTACTAAAAGGAACAATGAACTACAAGAAGATATAATGGAGGAACAAAGTGAGAAAACTCAAGAGATGAAAAAATATTATCAAAGAAATAAACATATTGAAAAGGGAAGTTAGAGCCAAAATCTTCAGTCAAACACATCAGAAGAACAGTGGAAGAATTTAATAATAGACTAACTTCTATAGAAAACAGAACCTCAGCTCTTGAAGAAAGAACTTCTGACAATAAGGATAGGCTGAGTAAGCTTGAGCACATGGATGACAAAAAAAAAAAAAACCTCAAGAGCATGAGCAGAATTTTCAAAATTTCTGGGATGAAATCAAAAGAAACAATGAAAGAATAATTAGGATACAGGAAGAAACTGAAATGCAAACAAATGGCATAAAGAACATTCTCAATGAAATAGTTAAAAAAAATTTTTCCCATATTAAAATACAGTCAGATATGCTCATTCAGGAAGCATATAGGATACCCAATAGGCCTAGTCGAATGAGAAGCTCACCAAAACACATCATATTCAAAATATGTAACAGGTAAATCAAAGAAAGAGTATTAAAAGCTGCAAGAGAGAAACGCCAAATCACATTCAGATTCAGACCAATAAGGATCACATCTGACTTTTCAGCTCAGACCCTAGAAGAAAGAAGATACTGGAAGGTGACATTTCAATCTCTGAATGATAACCTATAGCCAAGAATACTACACCAAGCAAAACTCATCTTCAAATTGAAAGGGGAAATAAGAACATTTCACAACAAGATCAAACTTGCAGTATTCATGAACAGAAAACTAGAATTACAAAGAATCCTCAAAGATAAACTCCAGATAGAAGAATAAGCAAACAATTCTCAAAACCCACAGAGCAAATTCAATAACAGTACATACTATCAAACAACAATGAAGACAGCATAGAACTTACTTATAAAACATGATGACTATGAACCACAATCACATAACTATCCTCACACTGAATGTGAATGGTCTCAATGAACCAATCAAAAGACATAGATTAGCATATTGGATCAAAAAACATTATCCAACAATATGCTGCTTACGAGATGCATCTTACAGCCAAAGACATCCACTGACTGAGGGTGAAATGATGGGGGAAAAAAGTCTACTAGGCTTAAGGTCCAAGAAAGCAAGCTGGTGTTCCAATACTTGTATCCGACAGAGAAGTTTTCAACTACAAACTATTCAGAAGAGATAAAGAAGCCCACTACATCCTAGTAAAGAGATCATTACAACATGAACATAGTAAATATTTATGCTTCAAACAACGACACTTCCCAAGATTGTGGAAAAATATTTCATGACATAAAAACACTTATGAACCTCAACATGATAATACTGGGAGACTTAAATACTCCTCCATCACCAATAGACAGAAATCAAAGCAAAAAAACAACAAAGAGATCTCTAGCCTAAACAACTCCATAAAGCAAATGGACTTAACAGACATCTATAGAAAATTCCACCCCAAATTGGGTGAGTTTACCTTCTGGAAGACATGGACAAATTTCCAGACACATACATTGCCAAATTAATGCAGGATGATATGGAAAGCCTAAATAGTCCAATAACTGGCACTGAAATCTATATAGCAATCAAAAGCATTCCAAAGAAGAAAAACCCAGGACCTGATGGATTCCCCACTGAATATTACAACACCTACGTGGAGGAACTAACACCTCTTCTTATTAAGCTATTCCAAGAAATTGAAAAGGAGGGAACACTCCAAAATGCTTTTTAAGAGGCAACCATAACCCTGATACCAAAACCCAACAAAGACACATCAAAAAAGGAAAACTACAGACTAATATCCCTGATGAACATAGGTACAAAATTTCTAAAGAAAATTCCAGCAAATTGCATTCAAAAAACACATCAAGAAGATAATTCATCACAACCAAGTGGGCTTCATTCCAGATATGAAAGTCTGTTTCCTTATACATAAATCAATAGATGTGATTCATTGCTTAAATAGAACTAAGGACAAAAAACATATGATCAACTCAATTGATGAAGAAAAGTCCTTTGATAAAATCTAGCCCCCATTTTTGCTCAAACTCTGGAGAATATAGGAATCAAAGGAACTTACCTTAACCATGTAAACACCATGTGTGACAAACTCACAGCTAGCATAATACTAAATGCAGAAAAGCTGAAAGCATCCCACTAAACCTGGAACAAGACAAGGCTGTCTGCTCTTACCACTTTTATTCAATATAGTTCTCAAGACCCAGAGCAATCAGGCAAGAGAAGGAAATAAAAGGTATAAGAATATGGAGAGAGGAAATTAAACTATCCCTTTTTGCTGATGACATAATTCTATATATGGAAGATACAAAAAATTCCACCAGAAAACTGCTTGAGCTTATAAACATATTTAACAAAGTGGCAGGCTACAAGATCAACACCTATAAATCAATAGCTTTCCTATACACCAACAATAATAAGGCAGAAGAAGAAATCAGTCCCATTCATAATACCCTCAAAAAAAAAAACACCTGGGAATTAATCTAACAAGGAAGTAAAAGCCTCTACAATGAAAATTACCAAACATTGAAGAAATAAATTGAAGACCTGAGAAGATGGAAAGATGTTGCATGTTCTTGGATAGGCAGAATACAATTAATTGGCCATTCTGCCAAAAGCACTATACAGGGGGCTGGAGCAGTGACTCGATGGTTACAGCGCTTGCCCAGCATGCTCAAGTACACAGGTTCAAACCTCAGCACCCATGTACACAACTAAGTGTCAGAGGAATGAAAGCCATGTGAAAAACTCAATAAAAATTGATTCTCTCTCTCTCTCTCACTGTTTTTTTTTTTTTTTAAAAAGCCTTATATACATTCAATGCAATCCCCGTGAAGATACTAATGGCATTCTTTATAGATATAAAAAAGCAATTCTCATATTTATTTGGAACAACAAGAAACCCAGAATAGCCAAAACATTACTAAGCAAGAAAGATGAAACAGGAGGTTTTGCAATACCAGATATAAAATTATACTATATAGCTATAGTAACAAAAACAGCATGGTATTGGTATCAAATATGCATGAAGATCAATGAAAAAGAAGACACTGAGAAAAACTCACAATCTTTAAACATCTAATATTTGACAAAGATGGTCAAAATATAACATAGAGGAAAGATAGTCTACTCAACAAATGGTGCTGAACATATTGGACAGCAATTTGCAGGAAGTTGAAATTAGATCCTCACCTCTCACCTTGCACAAAAATCAGTCAAAATGGATCAAGGAACTAGCTACCATACAATTGCTAGAAGAAAAATCAGGAGCAACACTCTAGCATATGGTACAGCAGGCAACAACTTTCTCAACAAGACTCCCAAAGTGAAAGAATTAAAGTCAAGAATCAATGAATGGAATGTCATTAAGCTAAAAAGCTTTTGCTCAGCTGAGCAATTGGTCAGGACTGTCAAGATGGAACCTACAGAATGGTAGATAATCATGGCCTGTGATTCCTCCAATAGGGGTCTGGAGGAATATCCAAAATATCCAAAATTTACAAAAAATTCAAAAAACATAATATGAAAAACAAAGTGATCCAGTCAATAAACAAGCCAAAGAGCTAAACAGAAACTTCTCAGCATAGGAAATTGAGCAAGCCAATGAAGATATGAGAAAGTGTTCTAAATCACTAGTAATCAGAGAAATGCAAATCAAAACTACCTTAAGATTTCACCTCACTCCAGTCAGATTGGCAGAGATGAAGAATTTAAATAGTAACATATGTTGGAGGGGTTATGGGGAGATAGGAACACTAGCACACTGTTGGTGGAACTGCAGACTAGTACAATCACTCTGGAAAGTAGTGTTGAGACTCCTCAAAAAATTAGGGATGGATCCACCATAAAACCTAGCTATCCATTTTCTGGGTATTTTCCAAGAAGAGCTAGAATCAGCATATTACAGTGACACAACAAAATCAATATTCACAGCAGCTTAATTTACAATAGCTAAATTATGGAATCAACCCAGATGCTCTTCACTGTATCAATGGATCCAAAAGCTGTGGTATTTATATAAATATATATATGGAGAGAGAGAGAGAGAGTTCTACTCAACTATTAGAAACAATGATATGATATTATGGCCTTTGAAGGTAAATGGATGGCAATGCAAGAAATTATGCTGAGCAAAATTAGCCAAACCCAGAGATTTAAGGTCAAATGTCTTCTCTCATTTGTGGAGACTAGAGCAAAACCCAGGCTTGGGTGAAAAGTAGTTAAGCTCATGGACTAGACCTATGAAAATCAAAGCAACACATCATCTAGAGGAACCATATATATGTATGGAGGAGAGAGGGAAGGAGGATATGGAAGGATCTAGTAGGGGGGAAATCAACAATATAACTTACTCTTTATGTCCCCAAGAAGCCAAATAATATTTATGAAGTCATTTAATTCTGAAAAATGTACTATATATATATACACATACACACACGCACAGAGAGAAAGAGAGAGATTTATATCTTTTATAGGGGGAAACATAGAAGAGTCAAGTCTGGGGTGTTGGTGATGTGGAGGTGGTTGTGGATTAGGATCTGGTGTATATTGTATTGTTATTATATATGCATTTATGATTGTACAACTCAACTCCTCAATAAATTTTTTTAAAAATCCTGAAAATGGGACAATACAATATGGAAAAGAAAAAAGAAGACAGAGATGATACGAGGTGAGAAACAGTCAGGGACACTGTTGCGCAGGGCAGAGGCATCAGGCTTCTCAACCAAAAGACTTATATTCACAAGAAGGAAAGGCAGGTAATCCCAATTAGTCCTTGGCTCCAAACAAAGACAGCTGCAAGCATATTAAAGCATCAAGCTAACACTCTCTTTATCTTTTGCATATGGGTAAGGATTGCTGTTTTCCTTTGTAAACTTCCACATGCTGCCCAGGTAATTCTATCAGTAAGTTCCCTTACCTGTTGCCTTTGCATCAATGCCAGACATGCTTTAGTTTTACCTTTCTGAAAACAGTGGTTCCCCAAAATTCTAAAGAGTGTGTGAGGACTCAGCACATCCCTGGACACCCAGCAATCAAGATGATTGTGCAGAAAAGTCCAGAAGTTGGTATGGAAAGAAGAGCACTAAGACCTTCCTCAAGTCATTCACCAGTTCAGCCAAGTTATCCTGGGCCAACAGCTCTGTCTACATATTCACTCATTCAAATATAATCATCTCTTGGTGTCGGAGGAAGGTTAGTCCCATGATCTACTGCAGATGCTCAAGTTTCTTATGTAAAAGGGTATAATATTTGCATACAACCTATGTACAACCTACAAATACTTTTAAAATCTCTAAATTATTTATAGTACTTAATCCTATGTAAATGCTATGGAAGTATTTTTTATACTCTAATGTTTGGGAAATAATGAGAATAAAAAATCTGTATATGTGGGCTGGAGCGGTGGCTCAGCGGTTTCGGCGCTTGCCTGGCAAGCGCGAGGACCCGGGTTCAAACCCCAGCACCACGTACACAACTGAGTGTTAGAGCAACTAAGGCCATGTGAAAAACTAAATAAAGTTGTTTCTCCCTTTCTCTGTCTCTCTCACTGTCCCTCTTTCTTTAAAAAAAAAAAAAAATCTGTATATGTTCAGTACGGACACAGCTTCTTTTTTGGAACTTCTCAACCCATGATTGGTTCAATCTGTAGATAGGCCTTTACCCTATACTAGCACTGTTCTTTAGAGGAAGACACAGAAAGAAAAAATGACAAGGCCTCTGCTTCCAAGAAACTTCAAAGTTTTTGCTAGGAAAATTACAAACATATGCTACCATTAGGTATAATTATAATGCATCAACAAAAATATGCAAATAAAAAGATTAATTTTGTGTTATGTCAACTTCACCTCAATAAAAAAATTTAAATAAAAAAATTACAAACATAAAGAAGACATAATGAAGGTTTGAGAGCAGGTGGCCTCTATTCAGTATCAACAATATCAACAGGGAGGGTGAGGATTAGAAGGTAAACTTAAACCACATTGCTCTGGTCTTGTCCCCACTGAGTTCTTACTTTATTGCTCCCGCACTAATTGCAGGTGGCCCTGGGAATGCCCGTGGCAACCCACAGTAGGGACAATCCCACGCACCTTCAGGTCATTCAGGAGAGTCCTGATCTGTTTCACAGAGGCCTCCAGGCACTATTCAACCCTTTTGTCCTTGAAACCATAAACAAAGGGCAAAACAGCCCTGAGATCACTCTGTGATTGTGTTTAAAATCACTTTCTCAAAATACATTCTTAAGTATTTACAAGAGAAGGAGGCAGAGGTGTTTTAAGAAAGTGGTGTGTGTGAAAACAAAGGTCAAGGGGAACCTGTCTCAGGAAAGGAAATCCTTTCAAAACTGGAAAGCATTCATTAGAAAGGAGGGGTTGGAGCCCCAGGGACAAACTAGAAGGGCCTGCAGCTCTGGGAATCTGAAGGGGCAGGGGGAAAGGCAGGAGTCTGGGGGATGGTGCCACAGGAGGGCTGGTCAAGCAAAGCCTGTGTGGTGGCTAACATCCTGCCCAGTGCTTAGGAAGCCCCTCAGGAGGCAGTATTTGGGTGTAAGGAAGGCGTTTTGTCTTTTCTTTCTTTGTTTTCTTTTTCTTCCTAAGGGGTGAGAAAACATTTCCCCAGTCTCCAGCTGTGGGGTTATGGTTGATTGGAGAGTGGACAGGAATTAGGGATGATGTTTATTCTGCTCAGCTCTACACAATTTCCCAGCTTGTAAAGCTTGTGCCATGCAGCAAAGAGGAAAACAAAATACACCAGCCTCAAAGCCTGTATGCAGAGTCCCCAGGGTCCAGAGACAAATAGTTCTTAGCCCCAGGGCCCCTGTTCTGCAAAACTCATGATCTGTCCCTGGGGTTTCCTTAGCAGTGTTTGGAGAAGGGACAGTGAAGTAAGTGTGAACACATCAAAGTCTCATTCATGGGTTTGTTCTGAAGTGTCATGTGTTTTCTGATATCAGGATTGAATACCATTTATATCAGTAATAAAACATTGCTGAGAAAACAACATGGTTGAGTTACATCATGTCTCCATTCCAAAGATCTGAGAGTCATGCTTGAGCCACCACCGGGGGGTGTGAACTGGCTTTACTCTCCAGGCTGTACTGCACACTGAAAATTACTGCTATTAGAACTATGCTATGGGCTGGAGGGGTGGCTCAGTGGTTTCGGCGCTTGCCTGGCAAGCACGAGGACCTGGGTTCAAACCCCAGCACCACGTATACAGCTAAGTGTTGGAGTAACTGAGGCCATGTGAAAAACTAAATAAAGTTGTTTCTCTCTGTCTCTCTCACTGTCCCTCTCTCTTTAAAAAAAAAAAAAAAAAAAAAGAATTATGCTATAGTTTGAATGTGTCTCCCAAAGTTCATATGTAGGAAACTTAATTCCCAATATAACAGTGAGTCTCACCCTTTAATATACACAGGTATTACCTGGGGATTTTCCAAAAATGCAGATTTTGATTCAGGGGGTTTAGGGAAGTCTGAGATTCTGCATTTCTAACATGCCCCTGAGTGATGTCAATGCTGCTTGTCCAGAGACCACACCTTGAGTGGTGAGATGTAGAAAGTCCCTTTCCAACTTTCCTTGGGAGTGGGGCATTCAGGTGAGCTGAGACTTGGATCCCCTTTGTCCTTGAGGCATCAAGGCAGCCAGCCTGGAGGCCAGAGCAAGCACCTTCATTTACCCCAGTCATCACCAATATTTAGCTCACAAATACTTTTTATTTGTGTATCATGACATGAAACATAAGCTCTGTGTAGACCTATAGTTTTTTTTTCTTTTTTAAAGAAAGAGGGACAGTGAGAGAGAGAGAGAAAGAGAATCGAATCGATTTTATTTTAGCTTTTCATGTAGCGTTCTCTGCTCCCACACTTTGTTGTGTATGTGGTGCTGGGGTTTGAACCAGGCTCCTTGCTCATGCCAGGCAAGCACCGCAACTTCTGAGCCACCGCGCCAACCCTATCTGTAGTTCTTAATACTAATGGGATACAGATTCCAGTGAAAGCAATGGGATCCCTCATGCTAGAAAGGACACATATGTTCAGAAAGTTTTTCTTTCCATTTCAAAAAGTCTTTGACATTTATTCATGGGTCCTTCAGATGAAGACTAGTACTAGGCCTGTAATGTGTTTTCAACTAGCTTATATGTTTGGGGAACCCTATGAGCATGTTGACTCATGGCCCATGGTATTTCAAGCTTCATTCTGAAAAAGGGTTTCTACTCACAGCCCCTTGATGAGGAAGTCAAATCTTTATCCTGACCTCACCAAACAGCACATAGATGCTCACATTAACATTTTTAGTGCTGATACACCTCCATGTTTTCAGGGACAATACCATTTCAGCGAAACACTCCCATGAAAAGAAAATGGAAATGCTGCAAATTTGGATTGTATCAGATTTTTGCATATGTAGCTTACAAATGTGGGTTGGTTTTATAGTTGTTTAATGCGTGTAACCACCAGGAATTTAAATCTACTTTGAGGGGCTGGAGTGGTGGCTCAGCGGTTACAGTGCTTGCTTGGCATGCATGAGTACATGGGTTCAAACCCCAGCACCACGTACACAACCAAGTGTCAGAGCAACAAAAGCCATGTGAAAAACTCAATAAAAATAGATTGTCTCTCTTTCTCACTATCCTTCTCTCTTAAAAAAAAAAAAAGGCAATTGTTTAAAAAAAAATCTTCTTTGAGGTTCATATAGATTCAAATAAATTACAGTAAAATAATTTAAGACAAAACCAGATAGTAACAAAGACTCTTTTTTCTCCCTTTAATGGGGATTTGAAGAAAATCCAAGTTAGAGAAGCAGACCTACAAGCCCAGCGTACAACAGGGTACTCAAATATTCTCTCACTGGATGACTTCAGGGTCAATTACAGCTCAGCAGACTCCACTCCTACCTACAAACAGGACACATATGTTCAACACTGAGGTGTTGAATCTTCCAAGGGACATTGGATGTTGTCCACCACATGCTCCATGTGCTTTGGTATCACATGCCAGCCCTGTGATGTTGTCTGAGGGCTGTGATGTGAAGGATCCAGTTGTACTGCCGGCCCCCTGGTTTCTCTAGACATTTCTAACATTAAGGTCTCTTTTGTAGCAGAATAAATCAAGGAAACATCGAGGACAATGAGTGAGGAGAATGGAGAATGGAATTCACTCTGCATTCCAAATAGATGCCAAGTATTTTATCCTCTAAAGAAGTTACCACCATGATCCCCACTTCAAAGGCCAAGCTCAGGCAGGTTGAATTTCCCACCAGTGAATGGAAAGCTGGAATTAGAACCCACATGCATTGGGCTTCTATGATGCTGTCACTGTTACCTTGACCATCATACTGTCAGACAAATTGCTTTGTCAGAGCACTTGGTTTCCTAGAAAAATCCTGACCCATGGGGCAGATAAGAGGTTTTGAGGGGGAAGAAAGAACACTAGGAATAAGAGATAAGAAATTCTTAGAAAGCAGTCATGTCTCAAAGAGGGGACATAGTTGAGGGATGATGTGTGAAAAACAGAGCAATTTGTTCATTGAGAGGATTCAGAGAGAGTAAGAGAGGGAGGTCTTTCCCAGCAAACTTTGCTGCTTCTAGATTTCTCCTGGCACCATGAACATCAGTAATATTTTCTAATTATTTAGGCATTTAAACTGAGATTCATAACAGGCTTAAGAGAGTGCTCAACTGTATATGTGTTCTAACCATTTATCCATCCATCTTTCTATCCATCCATCCATGAAGCCTCAGGAGAGTAAAGAATTTGTCTTTTTTGTTTCCTGCTGTATACTAGTATCTAAACCAAAGCTTAGAGAAGAGCAGTAATCAACAACTTAAAAGAGAGAGAGAGAGAGAGTGAGAAAGAATCATTTTTATTTAGTTTTTCATCTGTTTTTTGTTGCTCCAGCACTACTTTGTGTACATGGTGCTGGGGTTCAAACCCGTGTCCTTGCACATGCCTGGCAAGCACCATAACCACTGAGCCACAGATCCAGCCCCAATCAATGACTTTTAAGGCATCTATTCTGCTGGGATTTTCAGGCAAACTATAAAACCTCATGTGAATGAGCATTATCACCCACTCAGGTGAATGCTGGATCTTCCCAAATGTTGATGGTTTAACATTCAACACTCAGTGCTTGGGGTGCGCAGGAGGAGGAGTCAAATGTGATGGCTCTGAGGTTTCTGGCAGATACCAAACCAGGTCTATGCTTATGCCTGTTGCTTATAGGGTGCTCCCTTCTCAGGACCCATCTGACTTCTCCATATTTCTGTCTGTGTAAGCAAGCTATGCCATTAACACAAGCTGGACATGCTTGAGTCTTTCCCCAATGTGAGAATTTATTGAATAATAATAAATTCACCAACTTCATCACTTTCATTGCATTAAGTCACCAGATGTTCACAAGCATGATAATCACAGGTTCTTTTATTCCATTTCAACCTTAACTCCTAATATCTATAACACTCAAGTCACATAACACAAGGATATATATATATTACAGAATGGCTAACAAAGGGTTAACAATGGCCACAGGGTTTCAAGACCCCCCACTGACAGCAAAGGCAGAGATCAGATACAAATACAAGACTGGTTAGATAAGATTACAAGCCAACTGAAGAACTGATTCAGGGTTCAGAACTTACTCTAGATGAAGGTCTAGGTCCAGAAGGCAGTTTTGAAGTGGACTGCCACAAGCAGGGAGACAGAGCTGAGCTGAAGCCCTAGGGACAGAGTCTGGAGTTTATCACCTGATGACTTCCTGACATATTTACCAGATGGTCTGATAAGAGAACAGGTCTGGTGTGCCGCCCTACCACCCTTTTATTTCATGTGTTTCAGTTGATGGTGTTGCATGATTTGGTGGTGTGGCATGTCTGATAAGATCATAGGCCTGACTTCTCTGATAAGCATCCATGTGCTTTTGATTTACTTCAATGTTGACAGGTGGTCATTTTTTATTATATTAATAATTTATTTTTCAGTTTGTTCCTTATGATTATGCTGTGCAGCTGGAATTAGTCTTTTCAATAGGCTTTGCATGTCTAGCACCTGGTGGTTATCCATTTGCTCAGACAATTTCCTAACTAATGTCTTAGCATTTGCACTCAAAAAGGAGTAGCTCAAAGTAAACTGCTGATTTACAAAATAGAGTTACTTAGGGCTAGGTACTACTGTTCTATACAATACAGAGTACCTGAGAGTAGTGAGACGGTTTAGGAGAGACAGTGAAATGGCTAGGTAGTCAGGACAGAGGGCCCCTATCAAGAGCTAGCTGGCAGAGGCAGAGAGTGATTGACAGGGTGTGCTCAGGGCATTCAAGTGCAAAAAGACCTTGAGGCTCACCCTAGTCCCTGACTAAGATGGGGGTGGTCACAGGTGGATACTAGGAAGTATTTGCCACCTTTTGTTTTAACCAATGGTGCTCTTGACCAGTTTCAATGCCTGTTTTACATAGATTTTGACCAATGGAGTTGATGCATTTCTCAATGCCTGCTTTGCGAGAATGTTAATTATGCTCATACCCAAAATCTATATGACCCCTGGCCTAACCTCCATTAGACGGTGTCCTGCTTCCAGGTACCCCTCCGCTCTTCTTCTTCCTAAATAAATCCTACTCCTTTTACTCCTCCTTCCGTGGTTGTCCGTGGATTTTATTCTTCAAATTCGCGAGACAAGAACCCAGGAGATTGGCGCCGAATTCCCAGGATGAATTTCCACCACACCAAGGGCTGCAACACCCAGCTTTTAGCTGGGGAGCTGCTAACACTTTTGGCTGCAGACACCTGCAGCCAGCCCAAATTCCCAGTTTTAACTGGGAATGGCTGCAAACACTAAAAGCGTGCTGTTTTGGCTGCTAGAGTCTGTAAAGGCCCAGACTCCATTCACCAGCGGGAGCAGGGTACAGCCTGCTTTCCACAGTGTCCCAACTCTGGCTGCTGTGACATCTTATCTCAGTTTGGACACAGTTGGATCCCAGCCTCTTTACTGCTATGTTATCCTGTATGGTGCTGTGAAATATAAATTTGGTCTTTGTCCCTGTTTTAGTCAGCTTTTTGCTGCTGTGACCCAAGGACTTGACAGGAACAATTTTAGGAGGAAAAGATTTACTTAGGGGCTCATGATTTCAGAGGCCATGTTCAGAGAAGGCCAGATCCATTCCTCAAGCCTCAAGGTAAGGTTGTACATCATGGCTCCAGGGAGCAGGGAGCTCAAGGCATCACATTAGGAAGCAGAGCAGAGAGGGAAATTCCACACCAGATCCAGAATATTAACCACAAAGGCACGCCCCCAATGACCCACCTCTTTCAGCCACACCCTACCAGCCTATAGTTGCCAATTAATCCCTATAAATGGATCAATGCACTGATTGGGTTAAGGCTTTTCTAACCCAATCATTTCACCTCAGCCTTCCAGAATTGTCACATGTGAGCTTTGGGAAGACACCTCACATTCATAATAACAGCCCCCCTGCCATATATCTTCTAAAATCCTTAGAACCCCTAAAGTGGTGTCTGTTTGTATGTTAATGAGTTAATAGGTGGCTGGCTGCCCCTAGGTAGCTACAGGAGTGCTGTTCTAAAAGTCCCTTTCCCAACCTCTGGGAAACCAACAACCAAGAACAGAGTCAATAATACCTATGCAACAAAATATTTATAAAAACACAAAAGGACAGAATTCAGAGAGCTGCTGGAAAGTTGAACCCATGCAGGTTCTGCAAGGTGAACCAGAACTAATTCACTTGCTGGCAGGGTGGTGCACCCCAGCTCCGTGGAGACAGAAGAACCTATGCTCAGGACTCTCCCAGACCTTGGCCTATGTGTCTCTTCATCTGGATTCATATTTGAATCCTTAAAAAATATCTTTTTAATAAACTAATAAATATAAGTATACTGACTCCCTGAGTTCCATGAGTCCCTTTGGCAAATTAATCAAACCTGAGAGGAGGGGGTCATGATGTTAGGTAATAGCTAGTAGTGAGAGTGAAATGCTTGAAAAGGTTACAGGTTGGCTCTTGGAGTTTTCTTTAAGCTACTGCCAAGGCAGGTAAGCTATGGAAAAACATAAGTACACAAATGTTGAGGACAAACAAAAGCAAAAGAGATAATGCCTCAAGAACAAAGGATCTTTGGGACTATCTCTTGACAGGACCCATAAAAGTTGAGATGAAACTAAAAGCTAGTGGCAGCCAGGTGTCTCCTACTAGCTTAGAAAGCAGGTATTCCTTAATAGCGCCCTGCAGGCCACTGAAGTAACTTTTGACCTCTACTGACTCCAATGCCCACATTAACATGGGATTGACTTGTAGATGAACACCCCCCCCCATAACTAGGGTGGCCACCATGACAATTCCAGAGAGGACAGCTAAGGTGAAAAACTCCACTGCCCAATGTGAAGGAGGAGTTGAACACCTGATTAGTGAAGGCTGCTGAAGGAGGATCCAAATTTTTCAAATCAACCATCAAACAGTAATAAATTTGGAGACAACATTGTCACCTTTGTTGTTCTCTGCTCAGAAAGTACTTTCTGCTTGAACTTTACTCTGCTTTCACTTATAATAAAATTTTCTTGCATGACTTCTGGTGTCTGACTTTAAATTTTCTTTCATTGGAACACAAGAACCTAGGTTTAGATTTTCAGCTCCCTGCTGTCCTGTGACAATGAGAACCCAATTTGTAGCTGGCTAGTCAGAAGTTCTGGAGACCCAGACATTTGACTGGGTCTGAAGTACAGGTGGCCTTGCACACTGAGTCCCCAGCCTGTGGTAGCTTATCTCCAGGTAGATAATGGCAGAATTGAATTATGTTAGAGGACACCCAGCTGCAGAATTGCTTGCTGCTGGAAAGAATTACCCATGCCTTTTGAGGTCACAGAAATCTTTATGTTGACTGGTGTGAGGGCAGAGGGAGAACAGACACACTGTTTTTTCCCAGCATACCCTGACCTGTTATTGGATCTGTCTGTATCTGGTTTCTAAGTTCAGTTCTGCTATTACCTGAAGCTCTATGTGTTAATCATATTTTCATTTTTTGTGACCAAAATACCTGACAAGGACTTCTTAAAGGAGGAAAAGTTTACTTTGTTTCACTGTTTTAGAAGTTCAGCCCATGTTGAGCCTACTCCATTGCTGGGCTCAAGATGAGGCAGAACATCATGGTGGAAGAGTGTGGCAGAGGGAAGCTCTCCATTCATGGCAGCCAGGAAACAGAAAGAGAAAAGAGCCATAAAGAGGATGAACCCATCCAGAGCACACCACCAGTGACCCAACTCCTCCAGCCATGCCCCACCTGCCTACATTTACCACCCACTTTGTCTACTCAAACTAAGATGGACTGATTAGGTTGCCGCTCTCACAATCCAATCATATCACCTCCAAACATTCCTGCATTAACACAGGAACTTTGGGGGACATCTCATGTCCAAACCATAACACCCTTCAAGTCCCCAATTTGGGATCAGCCTCCCCAGCTTTAGACATCCCTAACCTGTGGGCAAACCTCTTTTCATCTCTAGACCTAGGCAAGACAATGGACAAGAAATTGAACCTTCCCCCGGATTGCAACACTTTCTAGTATAATTCCTTTTCTATACTTTCATTCTGTCTTCTCCCTTACCTTCAGACCTCTCATCTTTGTTACTGTCCCGGTTTTTGGTTACGTACTTCAAAGAGACCTGGAAACCAAATCATTGGATATGTAACAACTATATTTAAGTGAGAGTCCGTAGGGTCTAAGGGACAGCCTGGAAAGCACTTCTAGCCTGAATATAGATATTTCTACAAGTACAACGCACTGATGCCCTGATAAACTATAAGTTGAAAGTATCATTAAATGGAAAATGCATTTAAGACACTTAAGCTACCAAACATCACAGCTTAGCCACACAGTGCACTACAGAGTGTCAGTTTTCCCCACGCCCACCCCATGATCCTGTGGCTGACTCAAGAGAGGGTTGACCCCATACCACCTGTCTGGAAAAATATCTATCTTAAAAATTAAAAAAGCACAATTCCTACTGAATGCATATTGCTTTTTATAGTATTGTGAAGCCAAAAAAATTATAAGTCATCAGTGCACTGAAATTGAGAAAATTATCTTAGTAATCCAGAGAGCATTTTTACTTGACTTCTTAGGTTTCAGCTTTGCTCAGGATACCAAAGTTTTACTGGTAAGTGCCAGAGGGTAAATGGCAGCTCTCTGATCATTTCTCCTGATATTTAAACAAACACTTGACACCATTTCTGTTTATGCTTGAAAGGAATAGATAATGGAATATTACTCTCTTAAGAGAAAAAAATCTAACACTGAATTAAGTGCAAATCATATAAAAGGTGACTGGCATTTTTGATCTATATTTTTATTGAAATCATAATGCTCCCAAAGAAGCTAATGTGCATTTTATTTTTCCATTTACCACTTTTATAATTGTATTCTCTACATCTGCAGTGCCTAGCATCTTGTACAAGCCCCATAACTGTAGTTGAATTAATTAGATGAATCCTTTCCAATTCAATTTACATTTAAGAGAGACATCTTGTTTAATTTTGTTATTTTGCTTGATTTTTGTCATAGCGGGGCCAAATCTCAAGAATAGGTGGCAAAACTCCAAAACAAAAAACATACCTGAAAAATAAAATAAAATTTCAAACAAAAAATGTGCTGTGACTTTTCAAACACAGTTTTGCTAATGGCTCCCATTAGGGTTTCAATATTTTTTACATTAATTATCCATTGAGTTAAGGAATCTATTAAATTTGACAAATCTCTTATTTGCCACAGTGACAAATTTGGTCTAACTCCTAGGCAAACACCAAAACTGTTTTGTTCTAAGGAATACTTAAATAAGTATATGCTTAAAATGGAAATAAAGTACCATCGCACAAATTATATTCTTCAGTTTTCTGATAAGGAAAAGCAGTCCTTTCATTTGAACTTGATTTTTCATTTAGTTTGGTCAGAAAATGGGGTGCACCAATGAGGGAACTCCTCACCAGCACCGACATTACCAGATGTACCTTTGTCTATTTCCAAGGAGATGAAGGCTCCAGATCAGGAATGGGTTTCTTGGGCTCAGTGGCCAATATAAAAGAATGGCCTGATTTCCACTGAAGTCAGGTACGAGACAAGGCTGTCCGTTATCCCCACTTTTGTTCAATATAGTCCTTGAAACCCTTGCCAGAGCTATCAGGCAAGACAAAGAAATCAAAGGTATTCGTGTAGGAAAAGAGGAAGTTAAGTTATCTCTATTTGCAGACGACATGATTTTATACCTAGAAGACCCAATAACATCAGCCAGA
>PVKS010036470.1:0-19335 GCA_004027875.1 Aplodontia rufa | reverse complement strand
TGCTTTACAACCTAATACTTTTTTTAGAGATATAGTGGGAAGGGGAAGGGTGGGATAAGGGAGGGTAATTGGGGGGGGCACTCCTGGGGGTAATTGCAATATCCAGAATATATACACATTTTATATTATTTTGTTAAAATCTTGTAAGGTTGTTGAAAAATAAAAAATTAAAATTAAAATAAAAAGTTGTAAAAACGAAGTTACAAGGCTGGAGAGGTGGCTCAGCAGTAGAGCACTTGCCTGGCACTCAGGTGTACCTGGGTTGATCCCCAGCACCATGTACATAACTAAGCAGAGGAAAAACAAAAATCAAAAAACACAAACAAAAAAACCCAAACAGATGAAAAAATAAAATTAACTCCCTCTCTTAAAAAAAAATTTACAGAAGTAACATCCAGGGAAGAACAAAATTATTTCATAACCTGTTAGGAAAAAGGATTCAAATTAAGAAAGAAAAGTGGCAGATATCACCTGAATTTTGAAGCAGCTTGATAACTAGATATTTTAAAGTGGAAGCTCAAACAAAGGATTAATCTTACCCAGAGGTAGATCTGGCTCCTTGGAGGTAATCTCTAAGCCCTTTTTTTTGTTTACCTGGGAGTCTGAGATGTGGTCAGAATGTGATTCATGGGAGGGCTTCATGCCACCCAGCTTCACCTCCACCTTTGAGGGGGCTCAGGTACCATGCTGGTGGTTCATCATGCCTACATAAATGAGCTCAAACTCCAGGCGCCAAGGCTTGGACAAGTGTCCCATTACTGACATTTTGCACATATGGTCACACATCAGGACCAGCTTGCAGGGACCACATGACCTCTTTGGCAGAGGATGACTGGGAGGTCCATGGTTGCAGCTCACCTGGACCCTGCCTGTGACCCTCTGCCCTGATCTGACTGTAAGCTGTATCCTTCTGCTATCATAAACTACAACCCTGAGTTTAACAGCCTCCGTTGGGTTCTGAGTCCACCTACAAATCATTCAACCTGAGGATGGTCTTGGGAACCCACAAATTTAACAATTAGTATCAAAAGTGTGGGCGGCCATGGGCACCCTCCAATGTGGGGACTCTTGAACTCTGCAGTACCCAGATAAGAAGCAATTTTATTCCTCAAGAAACCAAAATGAGATGAAAGGTCATAGAGGAGAGAGAGAGAGAAAAGAACTGATACTGAACTGACCAGATCTTCCTCTGTACCAAGTAGAACAGGACAGAAGAGTCTAAAGACTTTGCTACCCAGCCTCCACCAAATGTGCCTCAGCTGTATGGAGATGAGATCCTGAATTTCCTTCATGTTCTGTGAACCTGAGTTACTCTTGGGAGCAAAAATATAAAAGATGCAGACTGAGTGGAGCTGCTGGATCCTAAGGCAAGGGGGCCTTCAGCCAATCTAGTGACATGAAAGCTGCCTTTGTCCCCATGACTCCAACAGCCATGCCCTCAAGTTCACACTTCATGTACAGGCAAAACAGAATGCCAAGTCAGAGGGGTCAGCCAAGGCCCTAAGGGCCCCTAACGACCTAGGTGTGCATTTCAAAGCTAGAAATGTTTAGGAAACATGGTGTTTCTAACATCCTGGAGGTGGGGTTTGTAAAATCCTGAAAAACAAAGCTCCATTCATTTTCCCTTCAGGACATTCTGTTTCCTCCCCACAGCTTATGTGTACTGTACACATCGGCTGAGGAAGGACAGGTGGATGGGTTTCAGTAACCTGCTCTTGAAAGGTGAGAAGACATCCATATGCAGAGCGGCCTCTGGGGCCAAGTCACTCGATTCTCCTCCACCTCACAATCCACAAAGGCTTAGGGCCCTGACACACTGCAGATAGTAAGAACTGCCTGTGCCAGAGCCAAATAAAAGCTTGGAGGAATCTTCATGTTTTGGGGCTGCCTGAGTATCTGCCCTCTGCCGTGATTTCAGAAGACCTAAAGAAGCAATGTCCATCCTTATGTCTGCTTTAACTTCAACCCTTCTTCCTTTGCCAATCTGAGAATTCCTTCAGTAAGCCTTTTTTTAAGTCATCAGTCCCTCATGGAAATCCATTTTGCAAAGTCTCAAATTTACAAAACAGAGAAAGTGGATTTTGTTTTATTAAAGAATCAAGACATTGTAGCTCAGGGATATGAATGTCATCCCTCCATCTGGTGGTTCCTTGACATTCCACAAACTGGGGGTGTTTCCCACCCAAGGGAGCAGGCAAGCAGGTTCCCAGGTTTAGGTGGGAACCGCTGTGGTGTAGGGACCTGTCAAACACCCCTGGATTTTAAGTAGTGTTATTAGTTTAGTAATAACTCATTTTACCAAGCACATTTCTAGAAAACATTCCTTGAGTTCTTGATACCTAAGCCTGTTTTTCCCTCTGTAATTGTGACACGTGCCCTTCCAAAAGCCTACAGAGGAAACCAAATATATATTCTCATTCTAAGTCACAGCTGGATTCTATACTATATCAGGAATCCAAAATAAAGTCAGAAGAGTTCTGAGTAGTAAAGGGGTTGAAAAAACTACTGATCACTGATGATACACTAGTGCGGAACATACCTCGCAGCCATCCTGAAACTTAGCATCGAGTGGTGCAAAGAGGAGTTTAACAGAGCATTCATAACAGCATGGCAATATGCTTTCTCAGGGCAAGAATGTGGAACCTAGCTCCAGAAGGTCTACCACAGGAGGTTTATCAGAGGCAGTGAGATCTCGGTGAAACCTTACATGTAAGTAGGAACCATGGGAAAGAGTAGAGGGAAAACTGTCTCAAACTGGAGGCACCAGAGGTGAAGGAACATGGAAAGTCCTAGAAGTGAGGGTGAATGCTCCAAAGTCACCTGCCAAGGGTGTCCAGGAAAGAAGCAGAGGAGTGTGTGGCATCATGGGTTGCTGAGTGACCTTGCAGGCTTTGCCAAAAGCTGGGAATTTATCCAACAGCAGTGTGCCATGACTGATGGATGAATATTTAATTCCAAACCATTCAAGGCCTACCAATGACTTTAGGATCAAATCTAGTCCCCTTAACTAGGCTACCACAGTGCTAGGAAGCACAGCATCAGGGTCAGAGATCTGAGCTGGAGGAGCCTCAAGTTCAAACACAGGAAAACCAGTTAGGAGCACAACATTGACCAAGACAGAGAGACGGCAAACAGGGCCTCCAGTTCAGAGCGTGACCAGTGGGACCAGCCTGCTAACCAGCTTAAGAGTTTCCTTTTCCTCTATACTTGGTAACAAAGTCTGGCATGAGGCCAGCCAACAGTGTAGAAGGCTCAGTTCTAATGATTTGAGGGATTAGCGAGAGATGCAGTCACCAATCAATGATTCATTCACCAGTTCTTCGCTATTTCTTGCATTTATTTATCCGAAATGCACACATACAGCACGTCATCATCCTGGGAAAGCATCCATCTCTGCTCGATAGATCGATATGTATCAGACTACAGAACGCCTAGAACACTTACTATCCATGTAGCACATGTCAGGTGCCTAAGACCACACGCCCAACACAGTATCAGCAACAGACAAACACACAAGTCAGCATCAGTGGTCAAAATGCCCTGACTCTCCGAGATGGGAATATTCCAGAATACAGGGGTACTGTCAGGATCAGCCTAACTGCCAGTGAATTTATTAGCTATTATGTCATCAGTCTGCCAATCAGGGTGACTCCTATGCACTTACTATTTGTTATAAATCAGACTCAAGAAAATTGAGAAATTCTGCCTATTTCATGAGGTTATAATCAAATTAGAAGTGAACTAGAAGAGCAAGAAAGGAAAATGAGGGTGGAAGAAGACTTCGCCCAATGAATGCATTGTGTTTGCAGTGGGAAAAGGTGGTCAGGGGGCTTTGTGGAAGAGGAGCTGGATCAGGATTTGGGAGACAGTTCAGTGATGGCTGTCAGCTAGGACGGGAGATGGCTGCTAATGAGATGATGATGGTGTCTTTTTTTCTTTTTTTTATGATGCTGAGTGGTGATTGAATCCAAAGGGACTCTCCCAGTTGAACCACACCACCAACACCTTTTATTTCCTTCTGAGACAGGGTCTCACTAAATTTCCCAGGTAGGCCTCAAACTTGTGATCCTCCTGGCTCAGCCTCCCACACCGCTGGGAATACAAGTGTGCAGCAAGGCATCAGCTCTTCTTCTGCTTTCTATTAAGAAGGAAACAGTCTGATGGCAGCCATACGGCCAGGTCCCAATTCACACCTATCAGTACAGCACTGCTGTCAGCCAGCCCTGTGGCTCTCATGCTTTCTAGCCTATGACTGTCCTTAGCCAACTGATGCCTACCCTTTCATATTCTTCCTGGCTTCTCCTACCCTACCCCAATATACTTTCCTGGATAGAGAAGTAGAGAGGTTTTTCCCCAACTCCCCCAGACAGTGCTTGAAAGTCTGAGATATAAAGACATTTACCTACAATTCCAAGTCAAATGACATTTGAGAAGCCATCTCAGGGACCTCCCTAAAGCCTCAAGGCTATTTAGATGATGGAGAAATGTATGGGTATCCTGAAATTTCCTCCATCTATTCCCATGAGGATATCGCCCTCATCAATCCACTTCTGGGATCAGAAACCCTCTCCAAGGGTGATTATGACTCAGGCTTCTTGGTGACAGCCTGGCAGATCCTTTGTCTTCTTGTTCAACAGAGATCCACTCTGATGTCTGAACTCAGTATCACTCTATGCTTTATTAAAAGGTCCTCATCAATGCTCCCTGCCACTCATTTCCTTCCAAACACTCTACCTAGCCATGTCTGATTCTCATCCTCTTTTCCTCCTAGGCTCAGGTCTCAATGCTATTGCTGATTTGGCCTTGACATTTAAAAGCCTACAAGCCCTGTTCCTCAACAGCATTCACTTGCATATGAACATTTCCAGAGTGAGCCCTCTCCCCTGATGGGCAGAAGGCGGAGAGTTATAATATCTTTGTCCATCATGTCTCAGCATTCAGTGTTTCTTCTTCCACACACACAGGTCTGAGCCAAAGCAATAAGAAGTATCATCCAGAACTTTGGTGAAAAAAATCTATTTTATTTTAGTTAAGGGCAATGCTTTTGTGTTTCAGAGCACTGTCAGTCAATCTCCTTAAAGAGTGTATTTTGGATCATTAGGAACTCCAGGAGAAGAAAATTTATAATACTATTTTGGGGATAGAGTACAAGGAGGATAAAATTTAATGAACCTTCATTTTATGTAAATACAACAGAATGTTGGATTTATAGAACTGATAGCATCAGGGAACTCATTTAATTTTATATAACCCAAGGTCCCAAACTTAAGGATTAATCTGTTAAAGTTATTACCCTGTTAGATCAAGGCTCTGTAAAATATGTATGCCAAGACACTGACGCTGGGTGTCAGGGAGCAGACTGAAGTTTCAGCTGATGCAGTTTGAAGGAGCAGATTTCTCATAAATGGAAGGAGGTAGGCTCACATGCAACAACTTCTGATTGTAAAGAGGAAAAGGAGCCCGTGAGTCGCTCACTCTTAATGTGGTAGGAACTGGCCAGAAAGCTATCTTTAGGGGCTGTGAAGGAAGTAGGCTCAGGAAATTCTGGCCTGTGTCCTCCAGGAACCCAGGAGAAAGGAGGTGAAATCCTTACAAACCTGAGGAGGTGACAATAAAGTAACTATTTATAAAGGTGTAGATGGGATATAGGGAAACCATAAGAAAAAAACACAAAAACTCACCAGAAGTACAACAGAGACATTATCACTCTTGACCCCAGTGGAGTACGACAGAGACACATTCTTTGGTCCATAGGAATAGAGAGCAGTGATTAGGTCACCTTGAACCCACGGGGGAGGAACCTGACAACACTGAAGCCACTTCATGGCAGGAAACTAGAGAGGAATAAATACCCATATCCCAGTCTCCACCCTCTCCTCTAGAGTGCCAGGCCCCCCATCATCAGACCCTATCCAGAAGCCAGAGGGAAGAGGACCTTGAGTGTGCAATTCATGGGGTCAGTGACCATGAATGGCGGGGAGTGAGGAAAGAGAACTTGGCAGAGCTGTCTCCCTTCAGGAATTACAGCACCACTAGACCACCTGCAGCACAGCAAATCAGCCCCAGGTATATCAGCCCAAGGAAGAATATTAGTCTTCAGAAACCTCCATTCAGTGTCGGATCTGCTGCATCCAATGCACTTTCCTTAGCAGTTAGTAAGATTGACTCTAAACTCGGTGCTGGAAACCTAAGAGGATTCAGCAGAAGTCTATAGAATTCTTTGCGTTCCCGAGGATTTTACAATTTAGTCTCTTCATATGACAAAATAGATATTTATCAAACTCCTAATGTACATTAAGAATAGACAGATACAGCATCTATGCCTTCAAGGATATTACACGATATTAGGATATTTATTTGAAAATAATAAAGAGTAAAAATGGGGAGAATGTTATTTATTTAATTACCAACTCTGAGAAAATTGGGCGCACAGAAGAGGAATAATACATACACGGGAAGATTGCGTCAAAGTTCACAAATGCTTGTCTGGGGCCACTTAGCAGTCATGAAGCTCATGGCCACCCTGCCCCTTTCATCAGAGGCTTCCCAGCATTTATAGCATCTTTATGAAAACCAGGAAAAAAAAAAAGACACCTCCTGTGGTGGAAATGAAGAAGCGGCCCCTCTTCCAGTGTGGACCCACCACATACCAGCATGCCTGGCTTGGCAGCCACAGGAGAAGTTGGACTCCAGTTCCCATTTTTGTCCCTTGTCTGGGCCTCTTGCATGGAACACAGGATCTGAAAATGCAACTCTTCATTCAAAAGCCATTTAGGACTCATAAACCACGCTGAGCAGATGTGTTGCAATACTTGACTTCCAGCTGGACTGGGGATGACCACAGATTTCCGGAGAGGCTATAACCTGAATTTTGAGTTAATCCCAACACATGTGTTTTCAATGCAAATCTGTTGGCTGCTGGGGACCAAATAACAACAGAAACTCTACAGGTCACTGAGCTATAGTGCTGCTCCTGAAAAGGCCCTCCCCTCACTCCTGACCCCTTTTCCCACCGAGAAGTTCACAAACTCTCAAGCCAGCCTTCTCAGAGAACTCTGCCTTAATCTCCCTGTGTGTGTGTGCACCTGCAGTGACCCTCCGTTTAAGGCATATTCTGGACCATGCTCCATGATACATGGAATGTAGTGGGACACTCTGATGTGTCCATCAGGGAACCAGCTGAGAAGCATGCTGGGATAAGAGAGCCTACCATATGGGTTTCTAAAACATTCCATGTAATAGGAGACCATGGGAAGGCTTTCTCCATTTGTCCACACTGCCTGAGTTCAACTACACGCAGGCCAGACTTCTCTGTGCCTCAGTTTCCCCATTTGTATGAAGCACTTTAATGAGTGAGGTCATCCTTAGCTCTAACATGCTATGATTCTCATATGATTAAAAATAGAAATTGTGCCTTTTACACAGGGAGTCCCAGAATTTCTATTTTGAGTATTCTCTGAGGATATCTGTATAGTATTATCATTACTTCTTTAAGGTCTGTCCCCAGTTTCCAAACTCAGGTTTTCCAATGTCATTTTCTCTGTTTTTTTTTCCCATAGCTGAACTTCTCCTGCTGTGACTTCTACAGTCAGTCCCCTTGGTGAAAGGGTTTTCCCTCTTGCCCTCTGTGCCACCTGCTAATTGGCATGTGATAGAGCACCCCACCTGTACCATACCTTCCTCCCACTCATAGATGACACAAATTAAAATGATCCCACTTATCGTATATTCCACTAGAGATTAAATAAGGGAACGTTTTATTCTGTGTAAGTATCTTCCAGCTGTAGGAAAGAAATGTTAATCAGACATTAAAGATGCCAAGAAAAATAAATTCTATGTGTAAATAGCTACTTTGAGTAATTACCTATTTACTGTTTAATAAGTGCTAAATAAGATCTCCCAGTTCACTGGAAAAGTACTGAAAAGTACTTCAAACAGCACCCCAAGAGCCCATAGCCATGATGAAGCTTCCATGGTCAGGTTCTTGTGGTGGCAAAAGAGCCCAGCATCAGAGCGCCAAGCAAAGAGAGGTGGGTGGAGTAGGAAGGAGAAGACAGTGGCAGAGCTCCCACGAGCTGGCAGAGTGAGGTCCTCACACTCAGGGTTTGAAAACCTTTGCAGTCACATGTGCCTGCTGACGGGGCTCTGAACACATTGGAACCCTGGCAGCTGACCTTCCTCGGGTGTGAGTGCCATCCTACTGTTGAGACCCTGATGCTTAACAGAGTCACTCATTGGGAGATGACAGGCAACAGAAGCAAAACTAGACAGCAACAGCAAGACTTCCTACACAGGGAGCAGCTTTGACGGCAGGACACTCACACTGACCTGTCTCTGTGCCATGTCTCTCCCTAGCACACAAACATATCCATCCTCAGTATTTTGGCTTAATTGATCCTTAACCTGCACACACACACGTTTAATTCTTGAAATGAGAATGGTGCCTTACTCTATTGTTTTCTTTCTTATTACCTAATATTGGGAATATTTTCCTGTGTTCTTTGTATGTTTCAAAAACATGATTTGATGAATGTATTATAGGCCACCATATGGCTATAATTTATTTTACCATTTCCAAAATGATTACTTTGAGATAATCTGCAGCTTCCCACTATTAGCAATAATGCTACAGCAAACAAACTCTGCTATGTTTTTGATCCCTGTCTTGATAGCCTAGGATGGAGGAAGTGGGATCTGAGATTACACTCTAGTCTTCAGGCCCTTCATGATCAAGGGACTTCTGACTGATACACATCCTGATCATTCAGATGCCAGCCAGGAGTGGAGGGTGGGGTTGAGAGGCAAGATATATAGCACCTTCCTAAATTCTGTGGGGTGTCATGAAGCCAAACAGGACCAAGCCTTAAACAGGCACCTTCTTCAGCCCCAGAGAGAGTGGAACTTCATTCAGGCTCCAGCACCTGGTCTTCCATATGATTTTCCATCCTTTTCTTTGCCCACATTAGCATCTATGTGGGACACTGAGATACAACATGTCAAGGACTACTAGATTTTTTTTTACTTTACACATAGTTGCAATTCTCATATCCAATTTTATTCCTCTCCCCTCAAGCATCCATTCTCAAATACTTAAGGTATTTTTATTCAACCTACTCTTTAGTACATTATATTTTGCGTATTCAAAATGTACATAAATATTTTGCTACTATGCCATATTTCATTTATCACTACAGCAATCGTGTTTCTGAGGTCTGTCTGTGGTTCCATATATAAATTTAGTCTGTTGTATACCATCCTTTTGTGCATGTTCCACACTTCTGCTTTGCTGTTTTTCACATGATAGTCACTTAGGCTGTTTCCAATTCTTTGCTACCATCAGTAGTGATTCAACAGAGCATTCCATCTTTGGACAAGTTTTCTTGCAGAAAAAAAAAATATCTGCACAAGTTTTTCTTACAGGAAATACAGAAGAGAAATGATGATATATATGGAATTTCAAACATAATTTCACTATTAAATTGCCTCCCAAAAGGGCTGGGAGAGTCCTCGTGACACTTAGTGGTGATTGATGATGCTGATTTCTCCACATGCGTGTCAGCACTTAATATTGTCCAAGCTCATTTTGCCGATTGATCAGTCACAAGTGAGTGCTTCATCTTTATTCTCACCCACTTCTTAAGCAAGGAGGCCCAACATCGTGAAATATTTTCCAGCCACTCAGGTTTCTCTCTTGAAAACTGATATTTCCTTTGCCTGTTTGTCTATAGTGTGTTCAACAACCTTTCTGGTGTACATTTCAGAATTAGTTTTATGTACTTTAGATCAGTCCTGCAACAGTTAGATATGTTACCAATATTTTCTTGCTACCAAACATCTGGCCAAACACTCCTTTGAATAATCCTTAGCTATACACTGCTGAAGGAATTCTTGTCAGGAAGTAGCTGGGGTTGGAAGTAGCAGGCCAGGAACACACTCTATTCTCCTATGTTTTATCTTTTAAACAGGAAATATCCTTTTGGTCGTCTTCCGTTACAGCTCATGATACTAGGAACGTAGTGCTAGTGGTGATACTACCAATAGCACAGGCTTCATCTGCACACATTCTACATAAGAAAAATCCTGTAAATGGGAAGCAATGAGTGCACCCTGTATGCTATGAAGTAGAGGAGATAAGAACATCTCAATTTTTCCAGGCCATTCGTTTTCTTTAATAGTAATTGTTTCTTCTCGTATCCATTGTTTGATGTACATACTGAGTATTTCACCTTCCATTCCTGCTTCCCTTATTTTTGGAGTTTGGTGTTTGGAAGGATGGTCAATTCTCAAGGACAGTCCAGCCTTCATTCACCACAGCCTCTCACAGCGTGGGAGAAAGAGCAATTGGGTGTCCCAGCGCCAGCAAAGAGAATCACATGTGGTAGAGGTTCAGGACTACTGCGGCACTGAACCAGCTCTACTTGCTTGGACACTCGCACCTGGCAAACATTTAAGGAATATTGTGTCATGAAGTATGGGTAAGGGTTGGGCTGGGATAGTTTTTGGCAGGTGACCAAGCAGAAATTTAGGCCCTCTGGATCAGTGGGTCTTAAAAGTAAGAACATAACTGCTCAGCATGCATGGAGTGGGTACTGGTAGAGGATTTTTCTTCACTAATGAGACTCTTTTGTGTGTGCAGGAAGAGTATAAATGAGGGTGATTCTCCTGCCTGCATCCCAAGCCTTTGCCCATCTGCAGGAAGGGCAATGACTACTTGTAATTCTGAAAGGACCAAAGTGGTCAAGTAGCCTAGATGGTCCTGCCCCTTCCCAGGGAGGCAGATGACCCTAGAGAGATGAGTTTCTCCCCTCCTCTGTTCCAGGGTCAGAAGCCCTGTGGTGATACCTTCTTGGTCCAGCTTTGCCTATGACTGATGGGACACTTTTCCAATTCTGGGATTCAGCATTCAAACAGATGCCAGCTAGTGCTTCCAAACTCAACATTAAAAGTAATCTATGCAGCATATCAACTCCATTTTCTTATTTCTCAATTGATTTATAGCTCAGGAGATAAAGAGGGCTGTGTAAACTTCTAATAAAAATAGAGTTAAAACACACATGTAGCTAGAATTGACTCCCAGACATTTTAAAGTCATAGGTCTTAAGTGGAAGAACTCCTGGAGACTCAAGACTACAATCAACTCCCGTGATGACTCTGGATATGTTGTAAATGCCTTCACAAGAATCAGGAAGATCTCAAAAACATAGATCTGCAAATTCACATAATTGCAATTTTCATCATACTCAACTTTTTGATAGCAGAAGTTAATATTTATTGACTAACATTTAAAAACCAAACTATAATTTAGATACATTAAAATGTTAACCCTTTGAATAATTATAAAAGACATGAATGTCTACTCCAAATATTTCCAGCTGAGGAACCCAAGACACAAAGAAATTTCATTATTTTGCTAAGGCATTGCAAACATTTAAATGACAGCTCTGAAGTTCACACTGAGCTGCGCTTACCTGTCTGCAAGGGAGGTGACAAGAAGGTTAATATCTTCCTAATGGCTTATGTTAGAGATTGTCACGTTCAGGTACAAAAGTTTTCATAACTAGTGATTTTTCTGTCTAAAAATGTGTAGTTTGATTTTGGGTGAGAAACAAACTATTCTGCTGGGGCTTCTCTCACTCAGGTGGTGTGGGACTTGAAATAACGCCAGTGGGGTATTTGTTGTGAAATTCAGAAGAAGAAAACCCCTGCAGTAAATGTGATCTCATATCAGTTTCAAAGCCCCTGGGGAAGGAAGGACCAAACCTCCCCATGACTCTGCTCTAAGCCAGGTGGAATACCTACCATAGGGCCACCAGGGCCTCGTTAGCGAGTGTCAGAGGCTCCCCAGCCATTAAAGTCTCTCCCCCAGTATCCCCTTCCCGAAAGCCACATCTGCTTAGTCAGAAGCTTCTGAGAAACCTCCAAAATGAAGCTCCTTGGCAAAAGCACACTCCAACAAAGTATCCTACCCTCCAGGAACTAAGAATTCCCCGAGAAAGGTCTCCACCTTCACACCCTCCCTGCTTCTCATTGAGTGATCCAGGTTTCTAAATGATAACACTCATGTGCTCAAACCCACAGGCACTTCCTCGAGGCTGTGCGAGCTCTGGCCTGCTCATTGCTAACCCTCTCTGAGCATCAGGTGATGCATGGTATTTTCAGCTCCCGTTTCTCCCTGCCCCACCCTTACCTATCCAACTTAGAAACAGTCTATTGCAAGAGCCGGCTCTGAGGGTTCCCCATGAGGTACATTTTCCCCTTTGCTGAGAACACAAGCTTCCTGCCACCTGTGGCCCAACAGGTTTAATGTGTTCGTTAGCTAATCAACTGGAGGCTCTCTCCTGCTTAGCGCTGGACTTGACCCTCCTCTGCCTCCTGTGCTCCTCCCCAGAGCTCTAGTTACAGTGTGCACCTGGCCTTCCCTGGTTCCCAGAAGCCAGCCCAGCCACACAAGCCTGCGCTTGGGACCCAAGGTGCTTTAAGGATGAAAGTCAGGTATTCACCAAATGTAGAATTCAAGAACTCTCCGACCTTCCCTGCCACACAGACACACACAGAATGCCCCAGTGTGCTTTCCCTGACAGTTTGAAAGGGCCTTTGAGGTTTAATCAGTAGATAGTGGCAAAAGAATAACACAGTGTTCAGAGTGGGAATTCTTATCTCAGGGCTCCTGCTGGCAGAATGGCAAAGACTGCCCGCCTTGCAGTTGATTTAGCTGTAAGGAATAGAGGCCACAGTGATTCTTGGGTTACTATACATAAAAATACCACTTTCTCAACTCAAAAGTGATCCCTAAGCAATGTAGCAGCAGCTTGTAAGAAGTTCAGGGTAGAATACTTCTTTTAAAGGAATGCATACTTTTCTGCAGTAATTCTTACTATAATAATTCCTGCATTACTAACGTCAGTTCTCTTTTGTAAAACAAAAACAATTATTTTTTACTTTTACTTCAGCAAATGACCATAATTAAAAAAAAGTTAATCTATTGATTCATTGGAACAAGAAAAAATATATCCATAACTTGCAGCAGCTAAGCAATTTCTGACTTTGAGTAGTTTATTCCTAAATTCATAAAAACAGATGAAAACACCTGATTTTTTTGAGAGAGGAAGAGATGAGTAAGAGAGAGGGGATCAGTTTTATTTATTTTTCCATCCAGCCTTTGTTTCTCTGACACTTAGTTGTATATATGGTGCTGGAGTTCAAACACGGGTACTCATGCATGCCAGGCAAGGGCTCCAACTGCTGAGCCACCTCTCCAGCCCCAAACACCTGCTTTTTTAATGTAGAAAATGATGATACCATGACTTTTGCAGGTAAATGGATGAAAATGGGAAAAATCATGCTCAGTGAAACAAGCCAAACACAGAGTTAAGGGTTGAATGATTTTCTCTAGAGGAAAACCTAAGATAGGATTAACGTTTATTTGACAGACTCACCAAATTTGAAGTAACACATAAGCTGTGGGGACTATAGCTATGAAGAGGTGGGGGAGAGGAGAAAGGGAGGGAAAAAAGGGGCGTTCCAAACTGTAGCATATCCTTGACTCCTATGAGAAGCCCAGAGGCACCCAGGCAGGCATCTAAATCTAGTAATTTCAATGTTTAAAATACATGGAAATAGTCATTTATATCTGTAATTTGTGGTATTACGGAGGAGACATGAGATCAGGGGGTGGCAGAAGGGAGGGAAATCCTGGGCAAGGATCCAGTTTAAGCTACTCTGTCAATACCCATGCATGTATCAATGTGAACCAATGAATCCCTTCAATATGTAAGACAATGTTGAACCATTAAAAAAAAGCACACATTTGGGGTTGGAAGTGGGGCGGCTCAGAGATTTGGCACATGCCTGGCATGTGTGAATAGGTAAGTTCAAACCCCAGCACCACATACTCAACGAGGTCTCCAAGCAGTGAAAGCCATATGAAAAACTAAATAAAACTGATTGTCTCTTTCTCTTTCACACTGTCCCTCTCTATAAAAAAAAATAAATTAAAAAAAATTATATATTTACCTTATATATTTTACATTATAATTCTTTGGGATTCTATTGGAAATGCTACACAGCATTCCGATTATTTTACTAATGTAAATGTCCCAGACACATAGGAAAGTGTTTTGCTGCTCCTAGTGTGGTCCTCAGACCCCCAGCATGGCACCTAGAAGTTGGCTTCAAAAGCAGAATTTCAACCTCCACCCTTACTAATTCAGAATCTGCGTTTTCAACAAGATCTCTAGGTGGTTGAAGATACACATGAAAATGCAAGAAGTGTCGGACTAATGAAATGAGCTTGACAAAAATGACATTCTTGGCCCCCTATTCAGGAGTTTTGGAATTTCTTTAAATGTCATGTTCCTCTTCTATTCAGAGTACAGTGGTAAACATTATGCCCTTGGAGGCTAAAGCAGTTGATGCATATGAAGCACAGGATCTGGGCATGAGAATTTCTCATAGCTCATGAACTATCAAAAAAGACTGTGATCTTCATTTCTTCTCTCCTTTTCTACTCGGAATTTCTATTTTGACATTTTAATGGATTTTCTTGTTCTCTACGCTACTCCACACTAATCTCAATAAAAAGAGGTTAAATACAGAAAATCTGATCTTTTAAGTAATAGGAAAAAGGAAAACCTTTCCAAAAAGTAAAGGAAATGGGTGTGCTAAAGTGATTTCTGTGCATAAATCCTATAATTTAAGTTGGTGTTTATATACACCATTTATTCATTTATTTTGGATACATTTGTTTATTGACTGCTCTTTTCTACATTCTTCCGAATCCTTACACCACTACAGATTTTAAACACTTGCAAACATGTGATAGAATGTATCTAAGACTTAAATTGTGCAGGCAAACTTTTTATAGTGCATCTAATTTAATTTAGTTTTCATTTGAGTAATATGGGAAATTGATACATAGAGTGGTCTGAGTGTTCATATGCTTCCCTGAAATGTCAAAATTCACTGCAAAAGCCTAGACAGTTGTAAGCCCCTTACATTTGGGGGTGATGGTTAGCAGGGATTGAAGCCAGGGGCACTGTAACACTGAGTCACACCTCCAACCCATTTTTATTTTTATTTTGAGACAGAGTCTCGCTAAGTTGCTTAGGGCCTCCTGAAGTTGCTGAAGCTGGCTTTGAACTTGTGATCCTCCTACTTAAGCCTCCCCTTGGGATTACAGGTGTGTGCCACCGGGCCCTGTTTCCTTACATTTTTTTAAAAAAATAAAAAATAAATAATTCAACCTGTATCCATCTTTTAATTTTGGTTTTTGGTTCTTGTGGTGCTGGGGATTGAACTCAGGGCCTCATGCATAGTAGGCAAATGCTCTACCACTGAGCTGTACCACTGTGCCATGTATCTTTGAAAAAAAGTTTACAAAATTTCATGAACAGTGTAGAAAACATGCCCATTTTCAAACGGCATGGAGGGTGCAAGTCCTCAGTGGCATTCTTCATGATGGGCAACATCACGCTACACGGATGAATGATCTTGAGAGTCCAGTGGTTTCAGAAAGTCAGGGCATACTGGTCTGAGCCACAGCCCAAGGCTGGTGTCCTGTCAGTGTTCCTGGCTGCTCTGATCTGTAGCCACTAGACCACATCAGTGCATGAGGCCACAATCACCAAAGCCTGGGAGAGGAAATCAGAAAACATCACCGCAAGCCTTAACTGCCTTGCTCAGAAGTAGCACATAACTTCCACGCATATTTTATTGGCTAGAGCAAGTCACGTGGTCATAATTCGACAGAATGAAAAATATATGATGTTCAGCTGCACCAGAGGAGGGAAAACGCAGTTCTGAGAGAACAAGAGTTTAATGAACAATACAACCAAAGCCCTGCAGAAATAACTATGCCTGAAGACAGTTCCTGTATTTCCTATAAATAGATGAAAAATAATTAAATGCAGAATTTGATTTTTTATTACATCTTATTTTAAATGAACTTCATCACACCAACCGTGCTGCCTTTTCTCTTGACATATTTCTTGTAAATCTTTCCAATTTAATACTATTGACTTACCTAGTTCAATTTTTTTCATAGTGACTCTTAAATACGGAAATAGCTATACATATATCTCTCTGTATATCTTGATTCTAGTTTCTCACTTACATGTATTTTGATGCTATTATAAGTGACATCATTTTGTAGTTGATAAAATGTAGAACCTCATTTAATATTTATATTTATGTTGTAAGACAGAAACTTGCTAAATTGATTTATTATCTTAAATATTTGGGATTATCTAAGTTCACTATGATGTTATCTACCAATACCAATGATTTTACTTATAAACATTCCATCATTTTCCCCTTGCCTTATTGCAATGACCATGTCTTCTAGGATTATAAAGAATTAAAATTATGATGGTGACATCTTTTCCTACAACACCTCTCAGGGAAGAATGTTTTAATGTTTTGCAATCAAGCATGATGCTCTCTGCACATTTTTTAAACATATTTTACCTAATGAGGAAGTAGTCCTCCATGCTTAGCTTGCAAATGATTTATAAAGAATAGACATTAAATCTATCTGTATACTTCTTCCCTATATTCTGGATGATCACACAGGTTTTTCTACGTCTCATGACTAGCGTGATGCTGCAATAAGCCAACCTTGCATTCCTGGAATATAAACAATTCTGTATTGATGTTTACGTATTTACTTATGAAGTTCAATTGTCAGACTTTTGATTTTCTTTTTACATTCAGGAATGATAATGACAGTTTGACTATAACGTGCCTGGGTATTGCTTTTCTGTAATAAATCTGACATTAGGATTATAGTGTCTTTAGTCAGTTTGGAAAAATTTCAATTATTTGTTTTTTAAATAATCCTCTCTTTCTAGAAACACAGTTATCCCCGTTGAGGATTTTTACCCTCTTTTCCAAAGCTTTAGTTTATGTTTTTTCACCATGGAACTGGTCTTTATACAGTGAATTTTTATATTTGGTGACTGTAGTTTTTAAATTTTATTATTTCCTCTTGATTTCTTATTTCCTTGGGGCTTACGGTTTTCTGCTGAAATTCTCCATCTTGTGCTCCATTCTCCTGAGTATATAAATCTTAGTTATTTTTAAATCTGTGATTGAATTTTCCAATATCTTAATATCCCATGTCCCTATTTCTATTCTCTATATTTTCCCTTGCTTTGGCAAATTTTGGTTTTCTTTCCTGGAGTTGTAATATGGCCAATTATACCCACATGGATCTATAGACTGAATGAAAACACATTCCTAATTTCAACAGAGCTTTAGGTTAACTTGAAAATTATGAAGTTGATAAAGGGAAACAAAGGACTTAGGCAATATTGGAGAAAAAAAGAGAACAAATTAGGAGAAATTGATACACAGGAAAAAGAAACTTATTCCAAAGTTACAATTAAGACTACTCAGTGTTCCAGCTGGGACAGCAGACCCAGCAACAGAGCAAAAAATCAAGCAGTAGTCCCAGAAAAAAAATTGTCACCTGACTTAATGTCAAAGGTGACAGTATAAAGTGATGGAAATGGATTGTGATTTCAATACATAAGTATGTAGATGGCCCTAACTCTTGATGGTACAATTTACAATCTTTCAAAATTGTGAAGATTCAATAGCAATATCTACTTGGAGGTTCTCTTCCCTGGCAGGCAATATGCAGTACAGTCCTCTCACAATGGTGGGCAACAAAAGCCCCTTCGGTCATGCACAGGTACCTAACCAGCTCTCTAAAGGGTGCTACCTCACTAAGCTATGATATTCAACAGACTAAGTATTATGATGTATTTTTAACTTACAGTATTTTCAACTTAAAATTAATTTGTAGAAACAGGGCTCCACCCTAACTCAAGGCACATTTGCAGGTATGTGTGTGTGTGTGTGTGTCTGTGTGTGTCTGTGTGTGTCGGCTTTTAAAAGATAATTTAAAAGAATATCTTTTTAATGCTGATTGACAAAATCAATTAAACAGAACCCAAAATCAATCACCATGAAATAAAACTTAGACAAGTGTAAGATTAAACATGGCTATTTGTCAAAAGATACCACAAAGTCTAAAAGCAAGCCACAGAGCAGAGGAGGTATTTGCGATACTTATATTTGACAAAACACTCACATGAGAATATATCAAGAAAACCTATGAATTCATAAGGAAACCAAATAGTAAGATTGTCTGAGACATTTTATTTCTTTTCCAAGGAGGCAATACAAATGGTAAATAAGCAAAGAAAAGGCATGACTCCACCATTCAATAGGAAATGCAAACTCAGCTATGAAGTGGTCCTATCACTCCATGACACCAAGAAGAAAATAACACATCACGACAAGATCTGGTGATGATGGGAATCGTTGGCCACTTAAGCTGTATCTTCACAACTTCTGCGTTTGTGTGTGCTATCCTCTAATAAAAAGTCAACTAAAAATCAACACCTATTCATGCAAAAACTACTAGCAAAACAGTGGGGAAGGACCCCCCTTATCCTGATTAAGGATATTAAAAAGGTATAGTTATTTCATGCTTTTTTTCAAGAGCCCCCGGATACATGGAGATTCAGAAAAAGAGTGGCTAGCAAGCTTGCTCTTGCTGGACATGAAGGAAGCTGGATGGGGGAGCTTGTGGTGTTCACAAGGGAAATCACAGGGATTTTCTTCCGCGCTTTCAAAGCTGAGCTGTCCCTCACCCAGGAACTTGCTCATGCCAGCCAAGGTCCTCATGCCTATTATCTGACCTGTGTCGAGTCTATGCCTGTCTGACCATGGATCTGTCATGGAAATCTAGACCTTGTATTTTTCTGGGAGTTTTTTTTTTGGGGGGGGGAACTGGCCTGGGCAGACCCCAGTTCTTTAGATAGAAAGTGTAAATTCAGTATACCACCACAATAGGAAATAAGTTCAAGATTATCACTCACAGATGGGCAGGGAGGACACGATGAATCAGAATGGTTCTCCCTTCCCGGTCATGAAAGGCAGTAATGATGGGTGGGAGGAAGGAGAAGCAGCACATGGTAACTGTGAGCCTCCATCATCTGTGCATCACTCTAAGTGCAAGGTAAACTGCTCGAAGTTCTCTTTGAAGGAAGCAGCAAAAAGATAGGTGATCTAGGGCTGGAGTGGTGGCTCAGAAGTTATGGCACATGCCTGGAATGCACTAGGATGTGGGTTTGAACCCTAGCACCATGCCCACAACAAAGTGTTGGAGCAACGAAAGCCACATGAAAAACTAAATAAAATTGATTCTCTCTCTCTCTCACTGTCCCTCTCCCTTCAAAAAAAAAGTTCAATTCAGGTCATGCATTAGTTACTACTAACTTCAGAACGTTTACATCACCCAGAAAAGGAAGCCTGTGCCACTAAATC